>JACFYI010001571.1:867287-885695 GCA_014898755.1 Handroanthus guayacan
AACAAGTTTCACATTACCACTTGACATATTATCGCTAATTTATTTACTTTTGTACAAATGCCGTGATTTATCTTGATAATGATCCAAATTCATAGCAAACTAGAATGCTCGATCATATTAATGTATTATCTGCACAATTATTCATTCATCAAAAAATTTTGTCCTGAAAAAACTTTTTGATGGGTGAGACATGAGAGAGTACGCCTGTCATTTCGGATATTCGGATGTAGATATTAGTACATCCATATCCGCATCCGAATAATATCTAGATATGAATATTCGAATTTGAATTTTATCGGATACTAAAAATGAATATTCGCATCCGCATCCGTCGGATATAGATCGGATATTTGGATATCCGATATCCACTTTAAGAGTTAGGATACAGATATAATATCGAGATATTCTTATATCCATTAACCGCAATCTTCATTCAAAATTCGACTTTATTACTTTATATATTTGAATTTGTTATATTAATGCCAAAAAATTAAAATATAAGAGTAAAATTACTTCAAATATTCTAGTTAGCCTAAAGTTTTAATATAAATATAGCATATAATTTTTGAATTTTATTTTTATATATAATTTAATACCTATAAATTATATTATGTATAAAATTTATTAAATCTAAGATTCTGCGCAAATATTGATAATTTTCGGATGCGAATACTACTATATTCATATTCATATTCGAAATTTCAGACAACGGATACAGATACGAATATATCCGAATATTTTTTGATACGAATAATATTCACAAATTTCGAATATGGATGAAGATCGATGGACGGATATTTGGATATTTTTTATAGGCCTATAAGAGAGTCGGTCCGAGTATAGTATAAATGGGAAATTCCATGCGTGTTTTATCAATAAATCAAGCTGTTAGGGTATACAATGGCAGCCTTCCATGGACGGACATTTGGGTATTTTTTATAGGCCTTTGAGAGAGTTGGTCCGAGTATAGTATAAATGGAAAATTCCACGCATGTTTTATCAATAAATCAAGTTGTTGGGGCATACGATGGCAGCCACGAAATTCTTGGTTGGGAATTAGGGAATATAATATAATATATTATATATAGCAATAATTTCTCATGTGGGCCGTGGCACTTATTTTTTGTCAAAGTAGCGCTTTCAAAACCCTACCAACCCACCTGCGTCAACTTTTTAAGGTCTTCTACGTATTTTCCTCAAATTTCATGTCACGAAAGCAATGACGCCGTAAAGCAGAGGTCGGCTGCATTTCACAGTTCACACACTATTTATGATTGAAGAAAAATGACACCCCTTTGTCCTACCCGAGTACGAGGAAACCAGGTCCAATATATATTATATTAATAAAAATGCCTTCTTTCCGAATTTTCTCAGACAACTTTACTTTTTGGATTCATTTGAAGATTCCAATAATAGTTGCGGAGTATATGTCCTAAAAGTAATGTAAAAACATTAATGGAAAAATAATAATAACATAAAAGTTGGGAGAACTCAAGTGTCATGTACAATTTAATCAATGGGGTTTGATGTTTTAGCAAACAGTAAATCCGATGATTGTATTGTGATAAAAAGAGCTGTAATATCAAATTTGAATTTGATTCAATAACACCCATGTGTTGGATTAAAGTGTAATTTTCACTTCACCATAAGCCTCGGATCTTTCAGTTTTCAAGAGGTTATCACTTCGATTTAATTGATAGTGTGGATTTTTATTTTTTATTTATTTATTTTTTTAACTGGATGGTTGCTTGGATGATATTTGAATGGGATACTTGAAGAATTTTTCTTGTTTTAATTGATGTATTTAATCTTTGAATGTATTGAATTATTTATGTCGATTTTTTTTTTCCCAAATGATGAGGTACTCACAACTGCTACTCGATAACACACTGTGAGTAAAACCTAGATCCAACTAATAGTCTACAAACCATATAGATTAGGCAAGCTATACTAGGCACATCCTTTGTGACGAGCTCATATCTCATAAGAGGTTTGAATCCAAACAAGCTGTTACTCAACAGGCTCATGTGTTGATTGAATATAATCCTTCTCGGAAAAAGAAAACAGTTTTCGGCCTGTCCCGCCCACTAATGATTTCTTTACTTTTGTTCTGCATCATGGATAGGTTGGGCTGGACTTCTTCTGGGGTGGGCCTTCTGCACACATATAGAAGTTAAAAGTTAAAAGCCAGTGGCCCAAGGAAAACAAAGAACTGAGAGTGGGGATTGAGGTTGGCGGGCTGAAACGGCGTCGTTTATTTGGTTTCGTCATACTCCCGAAAATTTTCATAGCATCTGTTGATCTAGTCCCCTCTTCGATCGAAGTTTAAAGTTGACATTCTTATAGTATTCGTGAAATTAGGGTTAGGGTTTCTTGCCTCGTTCCAAAATCGAAGCCTCGAAAGTAATACCGGAAACCACAAGCACATTCTATTTTGCTCCCTATGGCAACCAAAGCCACGGCAACGACAACGCAGCAACAGGGCGGCTCCGCCGAGAGCAAGCCAGGCCTGCGGAAACCGGTGTTTGTGAAAGTCGATTCTTTGAAGCCTGGGACAAATGGGCATACCCTCATAGTAAAAGTGGTGAACTCTAACCCCATTCTCAACAAGAAGCCCCGGAACCCCACTTTTCGTGGGCCTCAAAACCAGAATGGGAGAATCGCCGAATGTCTTGTCGGCGATGAAACTGGGGCTATCCTCTTCACCGCGCGTAATGATCAAGGTCTGAAATACTATATGCACTTAACAAACAGAAATTTCACATTCCTTCAGTTGCCAGGGCCAGCGTAATGCATTGTTATATGCTGAATTTTTGTGTTTCTTGTTGAAATTTTTGATTAAGAATTTTAAAATGGAAATGATTTTAAATTAATGCGGAGGTTGTTGATTGGTGGTTAATCGGAGATGAAAAGTGGCTTCCTGATTTTGGGTCTTTAGGTGGTGAGAAACTGAGATGATATTACTGTGCTTGAATTTCCTATTCACTTGAGAATTTTGTTTGTTCTAAGAGAAAAATAAGAATTTTTTCTGAAAAGACTTCTTGCTAACTTTTAGCCTAATTAGATTAATTGAAGTCTTGTTTCCATAAAATGTGTGAAGGAATCAACAGTCTGAAAATGTATACTGGCCTTGTGAATCTATACTTGAGAATTTTTTAAATTTTAGCCTTTCAGCATTTGGGTCTATGTGCTCTGCAATTGTTCCAGTTATCTTTAGGATGCTTTGTGGCACTTTTTAGTATATCAGTGAGCGCATCAGAACAGATTTTACGAAAGTCTTTTTCAACAAGTCCAGGAGTTCATGTCTGGGGCCGAAAACTACTGGCATAATTGAAGAAATAACCCTGGCTGTTTCATGTTTCGATGGTTAGATTAATAATGATTCCTTGTTGGAAGCATGAAATTTGGTGTGGCACTCATGATTTGTTTTGATAGTTTGGAAAAGGGTTTGTTTCTGTGCTTTTAATTTTTGTCCATTAAATGCATTCAAGATAGTAAATTGATTATTTCTTGTTAATTGAATGTGAATTTTAAAGGTTTGTCCTTGCAATTTGAGCTTGTGTTGATATGCTTTGTGAAGAGCCAGCGTAAAAATGTTGAGAAGCATTTTAGGTTCTCTGTGGTACCTGTACCTGTGACATTATTAAGTCTTCTTTCTTATAATTTTTATTTGATAGTATTGATATGCAAATCCATAATGAACTATTTCCCTGATTGCTCCAGCATATTTGTTGATGAGAAGTTTTGACTTCAATGCAGTTGAGCTAATGAAACCAGGTAATACCGTGATACTTCGAAATGCAAAGATTGACATGTTTAAGGGTTCCATGAGGGTGGCGGTGGATAAGTGGGGCCGCATTGAGGTTACTGAACCCGCAAAATTTGTGGTCAAAGAGGACAACAATCTATCCCTAGTAGAGTATGAGTTGGTTAATGTTGTTGAAAAATCTTGAGAAATACCTATGCAATATCGATTGTGGACAGGAATCACTTTGTCACTATCGGTTCATGGTATACAAATTTCTCAGATTAGTTTGGTTTTTTTCCCAACCGTCAAGTTAATTACCATGTGATAGGTCTAATCTAATTTTGGCTTTAATGGTTGGTGTGTGGAAAGAGAGTGGCTTTCGTTCCTCCATATATAGTGTCTCTCAATCCTCAAATGTTGAAAAGTGAAAATCTTCCCGTTTATTAGGTGCCTTAATGGTCTCAATATGGTTTAATGATTTCTGCATCTTTTCTCTTGATTGGTCCCCTTTTGGGAGATTTGGTATTGTATGTGACTTGAGCACATATGTTTCTTCGATTTAGCTTTATGATTGGAAATTGTATTAAAAATTTCAAAGTCATGATTAGCATGAATGATACGATTCTGGGGTTGAGATTTTCCTTGGTCGAGGACATTTATAATCTTTTTATTCTTCTGTAATTTCATGTAGGGTGAGAGTGAATTTTATTGCTTATATGTGGATGGTTATAGTGTTGACCACTTTTGGTCAATGGCTCAATGGTCTCAGATCTTTAATTAGGAGAAGCCAACTTCATGGCCTTGGAACAAAGGCTGTGTTTCCACAGATTTTGCTGAATTCCTAATGTAACCAGAAGCCACTATGTAAAATTGAAAGCTAGTTTGATGGTGAAGTCTATCATGTTCTAGGTCACTGAGAAATCTTTAATTATGAATTGACCCTCAAACTGAAATGAACTTGACTCACATTTTACCTGTCGTGTCTGGGCCTAAAGGAATCGATTTGTTTATTTAACATTAGAAGCCAATGCAAGTGATTCTGATAATTCATGTTTAGAAAATGAAATTTTCTGGTTAATTGATTTGCGAGGCCCAGCTTGAACACTGGTGAGGTATGGCAGGCAAATCAGAGATGGGTAATTACAAAGCAGAACGAGGATTAGAAAATTGTGGCCTGAGAATCCAATTACTGCCATGGAGAATACGTCTGCTGAATAAGCAGTTAAATATATCTAAATTGGACACGCATCATGCCATAGTTGAGTGCAACCTGCAAACTGTTGCAGGCATAAGCCTTACATAATGCACTCCCAGAAAACACTCCTAAAAAGGTAAACACAGTTAACTGCTGCATTATCAGTTAAACTTGTTTGAAACAAACAATTTGATCTAAAAACAGTAAACTAGAGTTCGGGAAAAATGTCCATAATTCCCTGTTGAAGGTCATTATTATATCCTTTGATTGTTCAACACACTCCATGGTAATAATTTTCAATGGCAAGAAAAACATGAAATAAAGTCAATTCGTTCAATCCATATCCATATCCACATAAAAGTAACAATTTCTTTAAGAATGGTGTAAATACTTAAAACAGGTGCTAAACAAAAACTAGCACAGCAAATTTCAATAAGGTATTGTGCAGAAACTTCCTGCTGCCTACTGCAAGAGACACTTTGGTTCAAGTGTGGGGAAACCGACTTTAAGAGTTATCAAAGGATAGCATAACAATTTGGTCTTCAATTACAACAAGGCAGAATACCGTCTCTGGGAGTAGTATTACAAGTCCATTGACATCCATGGAACTATCACGAAATGCACCGCATCTCAACACATTCTAACAATCATCCATCTACAATACAGGAAAAAGAAACATTTCTTATGGAGTGCACTAGAAATGAATAACAAGTTTGAGCATATGCAGCCAAGAGTCAAGCAAAAAGCAAAGGTTTCATGACTATGGTTCGGAAGTGCCAAGCTTATATATTGAAACTACAAAGTTCATCTTTGACAGGAGACAATTTGGCAAATCTTCACGCCGAAAATCAGCCAATGAGCAGTAATCACAACCCTAAAAAGAAAAGGGAAAAAGAGAAAGGAAAAAGAAGAAGCCCAAGTCAAAAGGTCATGCTTGCATTTATTCTAACGTCAGCACTGTTTGGCTGCCACAAAGCAAGTCTCAGTGTAAATACAGACAAGACAGCTTCATTATTTCACGCTGATGATGTATAAACACCCGTACTTGCTTAAATCACAATATTGTTTCTGCTTCCAAGTTCATTTTGTAATAAAATATCCAGTATGTAAAGCGCGTCCAAAATTTCGAAACTAGCTCAGAAATGCATTTATGAAAGAGTTACATCAAGAATCCCTCTTCGTTGCAAAGAAAACAAGCAACAAATTAGATATTAACATTTGACAGTCTAATCACAAGAAAAGGAAATTACAGTCTAATTATAATTCCTAGTATCGAGCTCATTCATGACTCTACTTATCAGCAATTCCCCTAGTGCTCATGTAAATAAAACTTTGCTCCAACCATCCAACAGTCATCATACATCATCGTTGCAATCTGATGAATACCACATATTAGGATGATATACACAAGACTAAATTAGCAAAACTCTGCTGAAAAGAGAAAAGGCGATTCTCTATGATAGGATTGAGTTTCTTATAAGTGAGTCATCTGACGGCTCACTTATAAAATTTCATTAATAAATAATCAACAAAAGCTACATGTTGAGTGATCAAGCAATAGTTCACATTCTCTTATGGATTATGTAAGAATTATCATTCAGACAAGATTAAAAAAAATAAGTAAATAATCATGTTTTATGCCTAAACTACAATTTCACACCTGCCAGAACAATCCAGTAATATATCAGTGCACTATACACCTTTTGTCTGGAATTATCCTATTTTCTTTTAAAGATGTCCAACAATAATGTTCCATTTTGTAAATTGCACTATACTCCGCATTTTCTAAATGTATCCTCTAACTGACAGAAAATATTGGAATCCAAACATGAGCATATCTAATTCCATTGCATCAGAATTCCAAGCATTCAAAAGCCGTGAACGCGCATTGAAGAGAAATTAAAATAATATTACCTTCAATAATCCAAGCGTGACCACGAGGAGCAACGGAGAGCATGGAAGTGAGCACGGCAGAGGCGGTTGCAGTGTGGTACGGCAACATAGACATCACATTAACACTACTCATTTCTACAGGTGACCTAATTCGTACAAAAATTAACTATCAATTTGCGGAAATAGAATCAAAACAGCAACCAGTAAAGGCAAGATCAAGCAGTAAACGATGCCTGTTTAGTGAAAAACCTGAAAATGCGAGCGGAGAGCGGCTTTTGAGATGAGATCCGAAATGGAGACGAAGAAGCCCTGGGCTTGACACCGGCGGAGAGCCTTGCTGTGGCGCTACGAGTGGATGTGGCGGCGGAGCGCAGGACAGACCTGGCGGCGACGGCAGCCATGGCGGAAGGAAGCTGTATACGGATCGAATGCGCCAACGAGAATGGTAGGGCTTTGCTTGGGTTTTAGCGGCGTTCTATTTCCTTGGTTTTTCCTAATTAATAATAAAAATTATTTATTGCGCTATTCTATTTTATTTTTTGTCCTCCCCGATTCGTCACAGCCCACACCCTACAGGGGCTGGTCAGATTACCAGAGCAACAATTTTTGCTGCCAGAGCAAATTCTTCTAAACTTCCCAATATGCCCCTCAATGTAAAAATCTTTGAAGCTGCATTCTGAATCTGAACTTTTTTTTTTATATATCTATTTTAATTTTAAAGAGGATCAAGAATCTGAATTTCAGTATAAACCATGTAGTCGATGAATTTAATTTCATTAAATATTAAAATGGTAAAATAATAATAATAGTAATCTATATCCCTGCTAATCTATTTATGGTTTAAAATAAATAAAGTGGAAATTCTTAAATGAAGCTGAGTGAATCGCATTTAATTAATTTATTGTAGAGTGTACAAGATTCTTTGCCTCTTGGAAAAGTAATAAAGATATAGAAAAAATTGCAAAGTAAACTACATTGAAAAAGTTACAAATATTTGAGAACAATTGTTAAAAGTACCAAAAAATTAAGAAGTCAGGTAAGGTTATTTTTGGTATTTTACTACTTAGCACAACCTCAACACTTTGTAAAGTTTTTTCTAATCATAAAAATATCCATAAAGTTTGAAAGACTACAAAATACCCCTATCGTTAGATAAATAGAAGGTTATTTGTAATGATTAAGTCAATTTATTATACTTTCAAGAGCCTTATTGTAACATTATTAAAATCTATTATAATTTTTCAAATTATACGAGGTGTTTTTGTAATTAGCCAAACTCCAGGGCATCAAGGTTATTATCACAATTTTTAAAGCAGGTTGATTACAACAGAAATTAATATCCAATAAAACTTCAATAACATAAAAAATGGTGACACGGCTGAAGTAAAAAATAGTCCAAAATTTACCCTATGTAAAAAAATAAAAATAAAAAAAGGAAATTTTTAACGTCTTGATGTGCTTCCACTTCTGGCCATCTTCCCAATGACATGATGTATCAGTGGAGCACAGAGTCCCTGATGGCCTTTGGGTACCCCTTGGTAATTAGACCTTTCATCACGTCCTATCTGGTCTTTATTCGATGGCTTAATCCCAATTAGCCTCCCTAATGACACACTTTGGTCTTGGAAGAAAGATGCTGTGGACTGCAACATCCCTCAACACATCAAACGTATAATCATGTAAAATATGAATTAGGTCTGTCAAACCTTAAATAATTACACGACCCGTGAATTTTGTCCTTTCATATGAGTTCTAGATAATCAGTGTAGATCTTTTTATTTTGATTAGCATTTATGTTCTTTATTCTATTTTATGAATTTGTACTTAGCTTTGTGATTTATATAAAAGTATATATTTAAGAAAATAATTTATAAACTTGAAATTTATGTAAATTGTGAAACCTAAAATGAATTAGGGATCAGTTGAGGATCTGAACCGAACAATAATAGCCAAAAAAAAATTGAAGGTTTTAATTAGCTAGGGCCAAAATTAATACCTAATAGCAGGCTAAAAAAATTAGGATTAATTACAAAAATATATATATTGACAGAAAATAAATTGGACTTCTAATATTTCAAGTTTTTAACTTTTTTCTTTATTACATTTGATATTATAAAATAATCATAAATTTCGTCAATTTTCAAGGACAAGAGGTATTTGTAATTTCGAAAAGTAACAGCATTTCTTTACTCATGCCCAACTAGATGAGTTTTCTTTTTTTTCTTTTTTTAATAAATATAAAATTCAATAAAAAAGTGTCTTCACTTGGAAATTGAACAAAATATGGGGATGACCTCTGAACTTTACAATTATTGAACTTGTTGTGGGTAAAATAGTAAGTAAAAGAGGCAGATAATACTATATTACCTCTGTATCAATATTGGAAGATGTGAACGATGAGAAACTCGATGACCGGAGAACCCGACCGGCGTACCTTGCCGGCGGGGCTGAGGGCGGCGCCGCCCCTTGAGAGGCGTCCACCACCCTAATTCTGATGCTGATATTTCCAAGTCCAAGCGGCCATCCATTAGCTATCTCATCGCCCTATAAAACACACACAAAATAATTATTACCAACTAAAAACATTTTAGAACTTATTTTTACCAGATTCAGATTTCTTAGGAACTGAAAACCAGACAACATAAGGAAAATCGGGGGGATAAGCAAGAAGAAGTACCTCCAAGACCATGGCTTTCCAGGGGGACAGGAAAAAGATTATTATGAAATAATGATGAGAAAGGGCTCTGAAAAAAACAAGGAATAAAAGATTTGGTAACTTTTAGGAAGTAATCTATATTAGTTCATCATACATGAGAATTGAAACGTAGAATAGACTGTGTGTAGGTCAGCTTCTTAATTAACTTGTCGGCATTTGTGTTTCCTTCTTAATTAATTTGCTGATGACTATTCAACAGATGTTAATACTAATTAATACACGTAGGGCTCTTTGATACGGGATACAAAAATAGATAAAACTATTTTTAATCTTTTGCAATTCTTTGGTATTCCATTATTAGTAGCGAACTGGCCTGCTGGAAGGTTCATTCCATAGTAATTTTTTTCTACTATTAGAATAAAGTGATGAAATTTCAATAACAATCCTAAAGTTATAATTTTCGAGGGAAAAAGCCCGATAAGAAGGAGTAGTTATGCCTTTAATTTAGAACTCACAGGTTAGTAAAGAGATGCAAATATTTGATAAGATATATGATCAATATACTATTTTAATGGCATATATCCAAACTCTATGTAAATATTTGATAAGATATATGATCAATATACTATTTTAATGGCATATATCCAAACTCTATGTTAATACATGCTTATCAAATTTGAAACTAATTTATATATTTTTCAATTTAATAGGATCAGTAATTAATATGATAAAATTCAGTAACACTTGCCAAGAAAAAATTATCGTAGAATAGTTCAATGTTGGTCAAATGCCATTTTTCAATAAGGATTGTAATTGCCTTCTTTAGAAGGTAAAGTAATTTGGCAGCTTAATTAATGAGTCATGACGGTGATGAGTCAATTCGGAGTTATAGGTACTGAACTCGATGATTGGGAAAAAAATGGTCCCTTTGAAAGTTCTCTCCAAACGGACCACAATTGATTGGTGATCAGCTTGTGCTTAAGGGTTATTAAATAATACATATATATATACATGTATATATGTATATATGTATGTTTGTATGTATGTGATGCTTAAATATTTTGAGATGGTTGTTGTGGTACTTTGGCTATATGCATTATTGGATTTGTACTTGTTTGGTTGTTGAATACAGAATGAATCTAGCTTCAATGAATTTTTACCCTAGTTAAAAGTACTAAAGCTATTCATTATATGGTGGGATAATTATCTCAACATAATGAAATTTTACCTAATCAGAAAAATACTCATAGTTGGAAAAATTATAATAATATTCATTGTTAATTTAGCGGACACTAAATTTATAAAAACGATGTGTTTGAAAAATCACAACTACACTCCTGAACCTTAGTTTAACTAATGGAAAATTTAATAATACTTCTATAATATTACAAGTAGACTTTTTATTAATTTAATATGCTTGAATTTTTAAGGGATCTAACTATGATATTATACAAGTTCAATTAAATTTTCTCAATTGCATTAACAACAGGAATGTTTGTTGTAATTTCCCAAATTATAGTAGGCATTTTTGTTATGAAGTTAAACCTTAGAGGTGTTAGAGATATTTATTCCTTATATATATATATATATATTCTCAATGTTACAAGATTAGACTGAAGTAGGGATGATTGACTATTTCTCGACATAATTGAACTTCTATAATCGACTTTAATTTTGAATTTTGTCTTAATATTTTTATTTTTTATTTTTAATTTGGAGGATGAATTCTGGATCCTTGCCTATTTTTCAAGGACTCGAACTCACATTCGATCTGTTTGCAAAATATGGCACACGAAATTATGTTCATTCCGAAATCGCCCGATGCCAGGTTAACGCTTACAATATGAGTAGGTGAACCGCGAAAACCCCTCTCCCTCTCTCTTTCTCATTTTGTTCTAGATTGGCAGGTCGTAATAATTCTCAAGTACAAAGTCATTCACCTACCGCATTTAAGTGTATTGGACGATATTGGTTGGATGCCGTGTCTTCTCTTGGACTGACTTTATCCTTGACACTTCATTCATCATTGTGTACCGGACCGTTGGATTAAATCAAGGCCTCCATTTCTGCTTGAATGCCGCTACATGCAGAAAATGAAAAATCTTTCAGCAGTATTGTTAAGTAGTACACGCAAGAGTATTTGATTGGTCTTGGATGAAAAACATGCATGTATTATTCAAATTAGTCCAATATTTACTTTAATAAAATTCCATGATTTGATTAGGATCCCCTAGAAAAATGTATTAATGTGGGATGACTCATCCCACGAAATACTTGGCATGAGCCGTCTAGTCATACAATATATAGCAATGATGTTTTATATCAAGTAAAATATATATTACCCTTTATGTTATTGCAAAGGCAAAGATTACCTTGACTCGTATATTTTTCTGATTTTAATACATTTTATTGTATTAATATCAAATATATTTAATAGTTTAAAAATATCCTTCCATGACATAATAATTTGAGTTTTATGACTAGATTATTCTTAAATATAGGGAGATATTTTATAATTAGAAAACATGAAGGGTTATCTTCCCCTTTGAAATAAGGGATAATTACCTCTATACCCTTGAGGTTTGGTATAATTATCATTACACCCCCTGAAGTTTGGTTAATTACCGTTGCACCCCCTGAGATTTGGATAGTTACCATTACACTCCCTGAAAATCTTAAACATTACAAGTAGACCCCCTAGATAAGGAGGTGTAATTGTAATATATGCATAAGTTAAGGGGGTATAGTTGTAATACACGCATACGTTCAGGGAGTGTAATTGTAACTATGCATTAGGTACACTGTACAGTAGGGGGTGAAATGGTAATTAACCAAATCTCAGGGGGTATAATGGTAATTATACCAAACCTCAGGGGGTGTAAAGGTAATTATCCCTTGAAATAATAGAGGGGATGATAAATATTTTACCCCTTTTTGATATTCTTCAATTATTTGATTGAAGTACAAATTATATCATTGCCCCAGCATACCATAAGATTTGGCATGATTTGGAAAATTATAACATCCTATAATTAGTTCAAATGACGGAAAACTTAACAATGCTTGTATAACATTACAAGCAGACTATCTAAACTAGTTATAATGTTTCAAACAATACCTTATATTTTTAGGAGGTGTAATTATAATGTCACATAAGTTCTATCATATTTTTTATCAATTAAACTAAGTACATTGAATGTTATTATAATTTCTCAAATCACATAAAATATTTATGTTATTAGTCCAAATTCATCCGGTCTTATTTTAAACTGTGTAACATGTGACTCTTTTCCAACAATGATAAATCGAACTATACAAATGTTTGTAGCCATTCAATTGAAATGATTTTTTTTAGACTCCAGTTGACGAAGAACTTCAAAATTGTGACTTTTATAAAAAGTATATTATTTCTTTTCAACAATTCAGAAGTGCCAATGATATCTAATTTAAGTGGTGGAGGAGCTGCAAACAAGACGAAAGTCCGGTTTTGGAGCGTGGGGCATCCGGACCCACCAACCCGACCCATATTACATATCAATTCAGAAATCCAAGTCCCCACTGTCATTGTATTGTTCCAGTCAAATTCCTTTGTACATCCGTGCTTTGTCCTAATCCAAAATGGAATCAAACAATTCGGACATAACATAAGACGTGATGAACAGTTGATTATACATTTAATTAAAATATCTATAAATTCAAGTCACCTAAATAATTTTAAATGATGTGACATATTTATATCTTATTGGCATATATACAATGAGGGTTAATAACACTTTTCGTCCTGTATGTTTGCCACTTTTCGGTTTTGGTCCTATAAGTTTTGAATTTTGAATTTTCGTCCTATAACTTTCCAAAAATTCGCATTTTTGGTCCTATGCCACCAGAATCACTATTTGGTCCGACGTGGCATGGGTATTTTCGCCGGACAGGTATTTTTTCCGGCGTGCCACGTGGGATTTCCGGCGTGCCACGTTGGATTCCAGCGGCATTGGACCAAAAATGCGAATTTTTGGAAAGTTATAGGACGAAAATTCAAAATTCAAAACTTATAGGACCAAAACCGAAAAGTGGCAAACATACAGGACGAAAAGTGTTATTTTCCCTATACAATTATAAACAATTTCAGAATAAGACATTAATTACAACTTGTTGGCTTTGATCTCCCGGAGGGATTGGCCCCTTGAATTAATGCTCGAATTCTTCTTAAGGATATTGTGGAAATTTCTTTCAAATATGTCCCCCGCGAAGCTAATCAACCTGCTCACCTTCTTGCTAAGTTTGCTTTTCGTTTCCTTGATAATTCTAGTGTTCTGTTTATGGAGATTATGGATGATTTTTGTGCTGATTGGGTTTTAATAAATCGATCTGTTAGAATCCCATATCGATAAAATATAAGGGTCATGGCCTCTTTATATGGTCATGGGCAATCCTCACCTCACAAGTTAGCTATTGGGGTTGAGTTAGGTCTAAGATCTATTTTCAATGTGGTATCAAAGCCAGATCCATTCTTGATATTAGGCTATTAATTGTTTATTTCATATTATTTCATACTCCAAATGTTCATTCCCGGGTATGTGTTGTTTGTCCACCCGTCTCATCTTATCCCACGCTTCAGATGTTCATTATTGGGCGCGTGTAGGGTGTGTTAGAATCCCACATCAATAAAATATAAGGTTCATGGCCTCTTTATATGGTCCTGGACAATCCTCACCTCACAAGCTAGCTTTTATGGTTGAATTAGGTCTAAAATCCATTTTTAACAGATCGCTCTCTCTTGAAAGAAAAAAAAAGAAATTAGTTCATGATAAGAAAATTAAGAATCTAAAATTGCAAAACATGAGTTATAATTTACTTTTAACTATGCCTCGTGTCGTAATGAAGGGAACCTAGTCTTCGTCCTCTTGGGCATACCTCGAGGCCTAGTCTTAAATTGATACATTATTCCCGGCCACGTGGAGGACTGAAGGGCTGGGCCTCGAATGATTTGGACTTTTAAAGACAAAACAATGCTCCACGCTAAAATCTCACTTGGGTCAAAAAATATAAGTCCCTCAATAGGGGTGGATTTAAAAAAAATCGATAAAAATATTCAATGGATTAGATTAATTATAAATATTGCTAATCCGAAATACTTGAATGTAATATAGGATTAAGTAGTCTGATATGTTAATTTGAATCCAAAGATTAGTTCATGATATTATTAAGCTTATTCCATATTGGAAGAGTCGAGTTTTTTTAGATAGTTTATAGGCTATCCTTCATCCTTCACAAGACCAGGCACGTTGTCAGGATAAAAACTTCGATTATGAGTATTGATGAGATAATATCTTGAAATAATTGAATCTTTCATACTAGGTCACGAGTATGGGCATCATCATATAGTGCCATCTATGAAAACGAAGACCATGTGCTTCTGTAGAAGCCTCTTGCAATCTGGGCATCATAATTCATAATTTATTTTTTTATTAAAATAATAATTATATAATGTTAGTAAAGACTCTTAAATAGAACTAGTATTTGCCTCACTAAATTAATAATAAAACTTCTCTTGAGGCACTTCATCTAAGCTATATATATTTTAAATATAATTATTATGTACTATTATCAAGGTCAAATTTCACTACTAGATTTTGGAATTTTATTGAATTTAAACTTGGTATTAAAGGACTCAATTCTTGTAGAAACTCCATCGGGCTCGACGTGAAAATTGGTGATCACGTTCAACTAATTCTAACTTAATGTAGATTCCACCCAATGGCAACCCTAACTATAACTGTAAAAAAAGAGAAAAGAAGGCTGATTATATATGTGTGTGTGTGTGTAAATGGATCTTAGATAATCCATTATCCATATACGGGCCAGGAGAAATTAATTGCTTCTACTTGTATCCATTGAACAAGTTGAAAGAGCACATGAAAAATTCCTTATCCCGCCAACCCAGCCGAAAGTGAAATGTATTTCTTGGATTTCTTGGAGATTTTTGAGATAATTTGACACTGGAATTGGACAAAATTAATTACTGGTCAAGATGATTTTGCAAGGTGGCCATAATTCCCTGTCTGTTATCTTCCCATTTGAGACTTGTAGTTTTTATTTCTATGCATTGATGAAAATTGAAATGGGGCTGTCCATTTCTAGATGGGAAAAGGACAAAGCAGCATACTCATTGCCACCCGGCCCATAGCCCTTCTTCCTCTATCTATGTAATAATAACTTCTCAAGAAGTCTTTCTAAATGGAAACTGGAAAGGCCAATAAAATGAAAATCATCACTGCATGGATGGTGTGTTTTCCTCTTTTTAAAAAAGGGATAATTAACTCTACAACTGAAGGTTTGATACAATTACTAAAACATAGTTTGGATCATTATTACTATTGTACTCCAACATGACGTATATATACAAGTATACCCTTTTAACATGTAGATAATTACAATCATACCCCTATCCAATGTGTCCATTTGTAATGTTTCAGGATTTTTAGATAGTGTAATTATAATTATTTATCAGTTGAGCTACCAATAGAAGGTGTAATAGTATTTATCTTAACTCAGGATTGTTTCATAGTTATGCTAAACCTCAGGGGGTGTTGAGGTAATTATCCTTAAAAAAAATTAAAAGAAGAGGATTGTAACCGTTATTACATCCAGCATATTATCATCAATAATAATATATAGATGACAATATTTGCTAAGAATGAAACAAAGCTCCCAATAGTGAAAAATGAATGCGGGAAAACTAAACAAAGAGACCCGCCATCTGCGGGCAAAGGATTCCGACCGGCATGTTCAATTGTCATTCTTTTTAAAAATTAAAAAGGAAATTGTCGCTTTTTTGTCTTTCACGACTTTTGGACCCATATCATTAAATTTGTTGATCACGACTCTTTGTTCCTTCACGATTTCAACACTTCTCCGCCAGTGGTTCACTACGTGAATACAAATTGTTAAAATCGTTTTTATTCCAATAGTGCCCACTCTACTGCTATACTGAAAATGACGAGCATGTAAAATACTATGCCAAAATCCAATTACATGGGACAATATAATTTTCTTAAATATAAAAAACTGAAATAAAACAAAAATTAATACCATCGTTTGATTTACAGTTGTCTCTCTCACATTATCCCTTCTTTATTGTCTACTTAAGACCATCAGTTCAGCTATGGTTAAGATTTTGTTAAAGTGTATGAATTCGAAGTAGCTTAACAATAAAGATCTTCCCACCTTTTGCCTTTTTGATAGGGCTTAATTAAGCTTTGGAAAAGTAGTTCTTGGGGATCACAATTAGGCGCCCTAATCAACAAATTTGAATATTGCGATTTTATGCATTTTGGATCCTTTATCTCATTTTAGGTTTCATCTTTTATTCTATTATACAAGTACATAACAAGTGTATCACATCACAATTCTTTACAATTATAAGAAAAGGCTTTGTATACTTGACATGTATTTATAGTATGAAATAAGAAATAAAACATTATTTTGGATAAATAATCCTAATTAATCAAGTTTTATGTTTCACAATTATTGCTTATGTTTGTTGGTTTGACATTTTCTGTGGGATATATAATTATCTCAAAATCCCTGAGATTGAGTTAATTATAAGAATAGTCTACGTGATATGAGAAATTATAATAACAGCCTTATCATTAGATTAACTAAAGGTCTAATTGCATTGTTTTACTTAATATACTAGATTTTTGGGGGGTTTTATAATAATATTATGCATGCTCCATTAAAATTTTTGTCAAGTGATATGGGCATTGGATGTTATCATAATTTTTAAAATTTTAAGGGATATTTTCATAATTAGGTCAAACTTAGAAGCCTTGAGGCCATGATCCCTCTATTTTTTTTTTCTCCCCTTCATCTTAATTGGAAAAGTACTCATTTCTAATGAATAAAATGTAAATAGTTACATACACCATTTCTATGCTGAACAAAGTTTACTCTAACCATATCATGTTGCCATTCATGCAATTTTTAATAGACCTACACACTTCCACATTATAATCACTCATTTAAATCAAATAAGTCATATACAATTCATTAAGCACACAGTTCAATACACAAGTACAGATCAAACATTGGAAAACACAAAAAAACAGCATATAAAATAAATCTATAATTTCAAATTTTTTTCACCAGAAACACCATATTTTTAAATTTTTTATCCTCAAAACCATCAGCACTGATCATCACTGTGAATAAACAATCTCAGCTCACACTTCCCTCTCACATTCAAGGCAAATTATAATTCTGTTCCTCCTCAAACTCCTCTTCGTTCTGATACCCTCCGATGGAGTTTTCACCATTAAATTCATACGAATTCTCATTATTCTCATAGTAATTCTTATTATTATACTCATTATTTCTCGCTCGAGCACCCTTCAATCTCTCATACGGATGATTGCTGCTGTATTTCTCATTATTAACATCATAAAAATACTTCCCATTTTCCAAGAGCCTCGTATCGCTCATCCCCTGCGGCTGAAATCCACCGTTGTTGAGGTACTTTTCGCGGCTGCTTACGGTGGCCCCACCGTCCCTGTTCCTGTCGCCGGCGAACCCTTGTGGGTCGCTGTTGAAGCTGCTGCCGCCATTGTAGTAGTAGTTGTTTCTGTTTCTGTTTGTGGGCCGGTATTTTCTGAACTCTGTTTCTTGTTCTTGTTGGTTGTTGTAATAATTTTGCTCACCATTGTAATAATTGTTGCTAAATTCAGGGTAATAATTGTTGTTAATTTCAGGGTTGGTATTGAAACTTCTTTCTTCTGTAAATGTATCTTTTTCACTTGTGTCCTCTGGCTCAGTGACATATGCGACGGGGTTGTAGTTCTTGGGGAGGTAACGATTGGATGGAGTGGTGGTGGTGGCAGTGGCGCCGGTTGCAGAAGGGGGGAGTTGGGTGGAGTCGTG
>JACFYI010001571.1:929267-946683 GCA_014898755.1 Handroanthus guayacan
TTTTTTTTTTTTTTTTTTATAAAAACGCAGATATTAATAATACCAAAAAGAAAAGAAGAATTTCTTATTACATTCAAGAGGCTTTTTGCACGCCATTTCGAGGTAGGCCTACGTATATATTGTATTTTTTATTTTGATAAATACATACATATTTTTTGTGTTTTACCTTCCACCTGAATTTGATATATAAATGTAAATATATATATGTCTTTCTTAAAAAAATTAATGATTACATCGGTCACTAATAACAATAACAATAATAATATTAACTAATGAAGATAATTTCCATTTTAGTGTATGTAATAAATAATAAATATTTATGGTTACAATATGGATTAATAGCAAGAATAACTTGTATTTTTAAATCAATATTATCTAGAGTTGGTCACATCTAGATGGTTATAGAATCTCTCTGCACACCATTTAAATTGTAAGCATGTAAACTTATTTTTAAATAAATTTTATTGTTTACTAGGTAATTAATAATATTTTTGTATTACTATTTCAAATAATTTTATTGAATTTTTTCTTTATTATTTTTGTTCCAATTCAAGTAAATTTTAGTATTTAGAGGATTTTTATTGTACTTGTTAATATATATGATATTTGAATTTATTAAATTTATATTTATATATACACATATTAATAATGTATTAATGGAATACTTATTTATTTATTTTCTTATTTTTTTTTAAAAAAAAGAAATTTGTACTTTGCAATATGGGGTATAGTCGTATAGACGAGGACAAGGGAATTGGGTAAAACATTTTGAGAATAGCCACTTGTATGACACGTGGCCGAAGCAGGAATCTTAGCAGTCCAGCCCCAATTCTAGTACATCTGAGCTACAACAATTTGTAGCTCTTGCGGATATCACTTGTCGGAAACTTCACCGTTTGACTTCAGGTTTGAATGGTCAATGTTTTATCAGAGGCTCTCTGTGCGTGACGTACGGAAGTCCTGTTTCTTTTCATTTAAAAAATATTTTTATTTTATTTTTTTTTTCAGAAATAAGCTTTTTTTTTAAAAAAAAAATCTTGAATTTTTTTAATAAAAAACAAATTAACAAAATTGAAGTACTAGAGTCGCCTTACTTTTTCTAAATATTAAGACGTGTTGAGTTATTCTCTTCAATTTTGTTAGTATTTTCCATTTGACTTAAAAATATTGCGTACATTAATTAATAGAAATATATTTCTATGATGCGATACAACCATGACATTAAAGATTTCCCCATGTAAGTTTACTCAAAGATTATATTCAGTAAAAATAATTAATATCATACTACATAATTTATAAGGGAATGAGTAGTGTGTGTGTATATATATATATATTCTACAAGGCCACTTCTTTATAAATTCAATTATTTATTTTAAATATCAGTTTATCAAACATGATGACTTATCGTGTCATCACCTCATTAATAAACTCTTTCTTCCAAAAGAACATTGTTCTCGTGTCTCTAATTTTTGCGTAGACTCATAATGTCCAAATAAATAAACTAAAATAACCAATTCTTTATTTGTTTGATTAGGACAAAGTAAAAATATGATATTTTTTTCCAATACTTATCGAGTTTGGAAAATGTAATTAATTAGTCTCTATCATCATTCAACATCGAATAAAACTTAAAAAAAAAAAAAAAAAAAAGTTACCCTTCCAAGTCAATATGTCTCTAAACGACAACTCCTTTCGATATAATTGTCGGTTGCAGTTTTGTAGCAAATCGGGGAATAGTACAAAATCTTCTTTCCCTTCCTTTTAATAGACAGCCAAAAAAGGTCCAGACAAGCAACTATAGTACCTTACATGCTTATTCCTATTTCCTACTATTATTACTTGTCTTGGCGTAACTATTAACATTGTTTTGGACATTTTCTTCATATTTAGTACACCTGATGTCTGCTACTCATTTAAATGGAATGCTATGGGCTCCTCTGTTTCAGGCAAAGTAGGGACAGTTACGATAGTTCAGTTTCACAGAACGCGTTTCGCGTCGGCATGGGAGTGGATGTAAGAAAGTGCTTGCGGAATGAGTTCGGAAGTAATTTTTTGGGTAAGATCGATCTCGAGAAGGGACCTGGGTGAATTAATATTTAATATATTGGGGTTCCCCTAAATGTTGAGTGCAAAGAAAAAAGGTTAATTAAGGTTGTTGTTGGCCTAGTGAAATCTTTTAATGTCCAAGTTAAGATCTATTTGGGTTAAAATAAACGACACGAAAAAATATGAGTGCTTTATGGATTAAAATTGGATAAGTGATTGTGATATATCCATGCAAATCTATAAAGTTTGTCATGTTTTAAAATTATATTATCATACTGATTGATATGGCGTTATTTGACATGATCGAATGGAATTTCTAACTTGAGACTTAGTTGAATCGAATTGACCTGACTCATGTCAATACTTGCTAGGTTTTATTTTAAGGTAAATTTTAATAAAATAAAACTTCATAGTTTAGGAGATAATGACGACCACAATTTACTTATTAAAATAGTGAAAATTAAAGAAGTTTGTAAAAGCTTTAAAATTAAAAATTCTTTGTTTCTCAAAAAGAAATTCATGATCTTAACATTTTATTTTAAAAAGCTTAGAAACTTCTTTTTTTTTTTTTTTACTAATTTACAAGCTCACTCAAACTCAAACAAGATTTATATAACTACATTTTGTCAATTTTCGTTGAATCTTTCTAATATTTCAAGATTATCACAATACAATTCTTGTGTTAAGTAAATTTTGGACAAAAGTAAAGGTAATTTAGGAGGCTCTATGTTGAATTATTATATTTCAAACAAGATTTATATAACTACCTTTTCTCAATTTTCCTTGTCTCTTTCTGATATTTCAAGATTATTACAATACAATTCTTCTGTTCCGTAAATTTTGGACAGATTATTACGTTGAATTATTATATTTTTTTAGTTCAGATTTCATAAATGGTAATCAAATTATCAATGTCCCAACGGGCAATTAAACACTAAAATCATTCATCATGTACCATGTTCACACCCCAGTTATGCCCTCTCTTTTTCTCTGTCATCTTCCCATTGCTTTTGTTACTTGAGGCACACACAATTAAGGTATAAATATACCAAAATTTTCAAATCTCTCTCCAACCAGAACATGTCATAGTCAACTCCATCTCCACTGCCAAATCCCCTTTCCCCTTTCTCTATCTCAAAAAACAGAGCAACGGTCGCCGCCACCGCAAAATGTTGCAGTGCCGCCAATTCCACCACTACTACCACCGCCTCTGTTTTCTTCTCCTTCTTTTCCTTTCCCCTTCGTTCGTTCTCTGCCTAAACAAGGAAGGATTTTACCTCCAGAGAGCCAAGCTAAACTTCGACGACCCAAATGCCGTCCTTTCCAACTGGAACCCTCGCGATGACACCCCATGCAAATGGAACGGCGTCGTTTGCGACTCCGTCACTAACTCGGTTACCTCGGTCGACCTCTCCAGCTCAAACCTCTCCGGCCCATTCCCTCCCGTTCTCTGCCGCCTCAAAAACTTATCCTTCATTTCTTTCTACGACAACTGCATCAACTCCACTCTCCCAGATGATGATCTCGTCATGTGTCAGTCATTGGAGCACCTTGATTTAGCGCAGAATTACTTAACCGGTGAGCTGCCCCGCAGGCTGGCCGATCTCCCCAACTTAAAGTACCTGGATTTAACTGGGAATAACTTTTCCGGCGTAATCCCTGACAGTTTCGGAACTTTCCAGGAGCTTGAGGTGCTCTCATTAGTGGAGAATTTGCTGGAAGGGACAATTCCATCATTTCTCGGGAACATTTCGACGTTAAAGCAGTTGAATCTCTCGTACAACCCGTTTTCTCCGGGTCGGATTCCACCGGAATTGGGGAATCTCACCAATCTTGAGGTGTTGTGGTTGACTCAGACTAATTTAATGGGTGAAATCCCCGATTCATTGGGTCGGCTTCATAAACTCGTCGATTTGGACTTGGCCTACAACTCGTTGATCGGTCCGATTCCTAGTTCACTCACTGGGTTGACGGCGGCGGTTCAGGTGGAGCTGTATAATAACTCGTTGACCGGTGAGCTGCCGAGGAAGGGGTGGTTGAATATGACGTCATTGAGACTGCTCGACGCGTCGATGAACAGGCTGACTGGGCCGATTCCCACCGACTTGTGCGAGCTGCCGCTCGAGTCACTCAATCTCTACGAGAATAATCTGGAAGGTGAATTACCGGAATCCATTGCTAATTCTCCGAATTTGTATGAATTAAGGCTTTTCCGTAATCAATTATCCGGAAAATTACCGGAGAATCTCGGTAAAACCTCGCCGTTGCGGTGGATTGATGTTTCAACTAATAAATTTTCGGGTCAAATACCGGAAAATTTGTGTTTTAATGGAGCTCTTGAAGAAGTATTAATGATTGAGAATTCGTTTTCCGGCGAAATTCCGGCGAGTCTAGCAGAATGCCGAAGCTTGTTACGCGTGAGGTTAGGGCACAACAACTTTTCCGGGGAGGTTCCGGCAGGATTTTGGGGTCTTCCTCACGTTTCGTTACTTGAACTGGTTGGCAACTCATTTGCCGGTGGAATTGCAAGAACCATCGCCGGAGCTACGAATTTATCTCAGTTGATTTTGTCGGAGAACAATTTTTCCGGTGGTGTGCCGGCGGAGATAGGATTGCTGGATAATCTCTTGGAATTTTCTGGTAATGATAATAATTTTTCGGGTTCTTTACCTGGTAGCATAGTGAGTCTTGGGCAATTAGTAAAGCTTGATCTTCATAACAATGCATTCTCTGGTGAGATTCCTGAAGGGATTCATTCTTGGAAGAAGTTGAACGAGTTGAATTTAGCAAATAACGATTTTTCGGGTGAAATTCCGAGCGAAATTGGGGATTTGGCTGTTTTAAATTATCTTGATTTATCAGAAAATCGGTTTTCCGGTAAAGTTCCTGTCGAATTACAGAATTTGAAGCTCAATCGGCTGAATTTGTCGTATAATCATCTCACGGGTGATATTCCTCCTCTGTATGCAAAAGGGATGTATAAGGACAGTTTTCTGGGAAATCTAGGATTATGTGGTGATATTGAAGGTTTGTGTGATGAGAAAGTGGAAGTGAAGAATATGGGATATTCTTGGTTTTTGAGATCAATCTTCATACTTGCTGGATTGGTACTTATAGTTGGTGTGATCTGGTTCTACTTGAAGTATATGAAGTTCAAGAATGTCAAAAGGACTATAGATAGATCGAAATGGACATTAATGTCATTTCACAAATTAGGTTTCCGTGAGGATGAGATTCTGGAAGCTCTTGACGAGGATAATGTGATTGGAAGTGGATCGTCAGGTAAGGTTTACAAGGTGGTTTTGAGCAATGGTGAGGCCGTTGCAGTAAAAAAGCTTTGGGGGGGATCGAAATTATCAGACGAAAGCAATGACTTGGAGAAGTGTAATAGTCAAGACGATGGTTTTGATGCAGAGGTTGAGACATTGGGGAAGATTAGGCATAAGAATATCGTCAAGTTATGGTGTTGTTGCACAACGAGGGATTGTAAACTTTTGGTTTACGAGTATATGCCGAATGGTAGTTTGGGTGATTTACTTCATAGTACAAAAAGTGGTTTGTTAGATTGGCCGATAAGGTTTAAGGTAGCAATGGATGCGGCTGAGGGGCTATCATATTTGCACCATGATTGTGCTCCTCCGATTGTTCATAGAGACGTTAAGTCGAATAACATATTGTTGGATGCGGACTATGGAGCTCGAGTTGCAGATTTTGGTGTGGCCAAGGTTGTTGATGGAAATGGGAAGGGTACTAAATCCATGTCCGTTATTGCAGGATCTTGTGGCTATATTGCGCCAGGTTAGTGAGTTTAAGCTATTGGTTTTGCACTTCATTTTCGAAATTCTAGGTTGCGAACTTATGCTTGCTTTCATAGGAAATATTTAATACAGTTAGGATGCATGATAAAATCGAACACGAGATAGATATAGAGTCCCGTCCAAATTGTTCATGTGAGTCATGGTTCCTATTTTTATCACATAGTGCATGCAAGAATCATTGTTTTTTGGAAAAGTAAATAGTTGTAGTAAAAGATTTTTTTCCCCCTTCTAAAATATAACTAAAAAGTACTAAGAACCTTTTGGTGAAAATTGGTTTTAACTTTTATATTTTTTTTTTCTACTTAGTTTTAGTGAACTAAAAAGAAGAAAAACCGCCTTAGGAGTGTTTGCAAGTGTGTTCTTTTCTCGAAAAAGTAAAAAATTAAAAAAAAAAATTATAGTAAAACTTAAAGAGTGTTTAAGAATATAATTTAAAGTACAAAAAGTTGCAGAAGATGGCTAAGGATTTCTTTTAACTTTAAATTTTTAGTTCTTTTCTTTTAATTTTGGAGAATTATGAGTTAAACATCCCAAAACAATTAAAATTCATCTTTTACTTTTCAAGATCGCTACAAACACCCCTTCTCAAACAATCCATGCATTAAAGTAGAAACACCATTTTTCAACAGTTTAAAATAACTAAATATAAGTAAAAATTTTAATTCCATTTTTTTTTAAATTAAAGTTGTTTGTAAACACCTCTTCCAAATGATGTAAATTTTCTCTATGCCCACTCACTAGGCTTGAAAGCTACGCCGATTACCCTTTTTGTCTTCCACGAACTGAATCTTGTGAAATCTTCAATCAAAACATACATGAACTTTCTGGGATAAATGTCTGAAGCAAATTATTAGTTCCACTTTTAGTGTGTTTCAGTGCAATTTTAGGTGACATAGGAGTGAAAAATGATTATGTATTATTTCCAATCATAACATACACTTTATCATGGCTGGAAAAGTCCACTACCAAAATCCATCCAAGCATTATGACATATCGGTAATAAGCCTGACATTTGTTATTGGATTCTTTCTCAACTTCCACTAAAAATTGACACTACTGTAGAATTGCTCGCTTTTTGTTGGAGATAGTTACCTTTTAACACCCCTGCTGTTCAGTTCAAATAACTTAACAGCGCCTATGTAAAATTATAAGTAGACCCGTTATTACTTGTTAATTTAACATGCTTAAGTTTTCAGGGAATTTAATTATAATTATCCAGAAGCTTTGTTAGTTTTCATGAGCTGAACTCACAAAATATGATATGGTATTATTGTAACTTCGTTAACCATATAGGATGTTTCTATAGTTGGTTAAACTTCAAGAGGTGTTGAGGTAATCATTCATTTTTTGTTATTATCATTTCACCTACTAACTAAAATTTCACGTTGCAGAATATGCGTACACACTTCGTGTCAATGAAAAGAGTGATATTTATAGCTTCGGCGTGGTAATTCTTGAACTAGTCACCGGGAAGCTTCCTGTAGATCCCGAGTTCGGCGAAAAGGATTTGGTCAGATGGGTTTGCGCTACATTGGATCAAAAGGGCATAGACAATGTAATTGACCCAAAACTTGATTCTTGTTTCAAAGATGAGATATGCAGAGTCTTGAACATAGGTCTCCTCTGCACAAGCCCACTTCCCATCAACCGCCCTTCTATGAGACGCATTGTCCACATGATGCAAGAGATAAGCTCTAGAAACCAGCTCAAAAACATCGGGAAAGATGGCAAATTGACACCTTATTACTATGAAGAAGGCTCCGAACAAGGAAGCGTCGCTTGACAGATTACTTAGAATTTCAATTATTTATCGTTACGACGTTCCCGAAAGTGAGAGATTTGGTTGTCTTGTTCATCAGCAACTTAAGTTTGGAGGTCATAAGCAAGAAGTATTGGTTAAAAGTTGTTGATGCCTTTTTTATCTTGTTGTTTGTGTGCTACCTAAATTCACTGTCTTTGGACAGTGATTCTTTTTCATACATTAGCAATTTTGAGTTGGTTTTTGGAATGATGAATTTGTGCCTTTTGATAGTAATTACTGTACAGTATAGTGGAACAACTCTCTGTTGGTGGGAATCTTGAAGCTATCTGTCAGCTTTCATCTGTTTTTGAATTTTTTTTCTTTTAGAAAAAGGATTAATGATTTATTACATTAAATCAATACATCATCAGTTTATTAATCTATAGAGTAGAAAAATTGCCCTTCACGCTGATGAGGTCTCCTTCTTGCTATTTGGACAAGGCTTAATGACATTTTTACATCGTATTCAACTTCTTTTAGAATTATTGGGTACTGCATAGTAGATATATCACGTTTTTTTTTTAAATAATTGTAGAAATTGAGGGAAAAAATTGATTATTTAATTATTTGAAATTCCTGGTAATTATAATTAATCCTTGTAAATAGCATAAACATAAATTGAAAGCGAAATATAAGGTTTATGAAATTGTAAAATTAACTTACATAGAAATTATTCTGTCTGATATTTTATAAATCTATTTTAATCAATGCGAATAAGGACAACCTTTTCTTGGGAGAAATCGTTTCTTTTGTCTAAAAACAAAATCAACATTATTTACAAAATAATTATACCCATTTAAAAGAAGAAGATGGTTAAGAAATATATATATATATATATATTTAAATGGTTAAGAAAAGTTGTTAAAACTAAGTTACAGATTCAATTAAGGTAAAGAAGTTTAGAATTTTTGGAAAATAAATGTTTAATCTTTTATTAACTAATATATAAACAAAAGGTAATGTGACTCCTTCAGTCCTATGTACAGAAGAATGATTTGGGCCGTAATAGGCCGACATTATGACGGGCCGGGGAAGGTTTGGTGTACCGGCCATCCCGAATAAATGCCCAATTAATGTTTTGTTGGGCT
Source organism: Handroanthus guayacan (assembly GCA_014898755.1). NCBI lineage: Eukaryota > Viridiplantae > Streptophyta > Magnoliopsida > Lamiales > Bignoniaceae > Handroanthus > Handroanthus guayacan. Next base: position 938,021 of record JACFYI010001571.1, read on the forward strand.
GAAAAGAGAGCAAGCCCGTAAACCTCCTACATTTGGGTCCCCCAACCTCTAAGACACAAATGTGTTTTTCAATTATACGTTTTTACTAAAAAAAAAAAAAAAAAATGTATAGTGGAGATTATTTGTCTTGAAAATTTTCAATTTTCATTCTCTTAATTGACCAAAGGTGTCTCGTAACCATGAGACTATGAGTTCGACTCTAACTGAGCACATGTGATTTTTATTCTATTGCATGTAACCTTGTTCAATTTTCTATTGTATAGTACTTTTGTAAGAGATTTTTCTTGTTAATTATTGATTTAGAATATTATGGATTTGATGTATTGATATAAGGATTGCATATATTAATCGTTCTCTAGAAAAACTTTTCCATAACAGTTAGTTTAATCCTCTTCTTTCTTTATGGAAATACAATTTTTTCCGCCAGTCAAAACTTAATCCAGATTGTCATGCCATTTCCATGCACAAAGCCGCCACATGACGTGTAGGCACCATAAACAAAGCTTACTCTTTTGCCATAAAAAAAAAAAAAAAAAGAAAAAAGAAAAGAAAAGAAAGAAAGAAAAGAAACTTCTTTTTTGCTATTTTAAATTTAAGAGAAACAATTACAATATTCAAAGAGTAGAAAATAAAAAGTTATCAATAACCTATCATATGATATTAAAAAAAAAAAACCTACATATTAATGAAAATCGAATCCATGACTTAGCTTCCAATTAAAGCCACAAAAGACTTTGAAGACAGACACTTTGTGGAGAATTTGCGTCTCCCCAAATTGGGAATGAACATAGATATTTTACCTACATTTCTTTAATTTTGATGCTAGAAACATAGTTGTTTGGATTTGAATAAATAAGAGTTTACCATAATAAATTGTAATAAAAGTCATACCACCTTTCCCTTTTTATGGGATAGGTACATGTTTAAGTTTCACAAATAACGTGTGATTGTTTGTCTATTGCATGATAGTATTTGTCTATTAAATAATAATTAGAGTATTGAAATTCTGTTTAGTTCATATACTTGATATTTATCTATTGTATTTTTGTAATAATATTGATATAAATTAATATTATTGCTTCTACCTAAAAGAAAAAAATGTCATCCGTACGTTAAAGTAATCCCTAAATTTAGAATCTTCGTGACTAAGCATTGTTCCATGTAGCTTGCTTAGGAAGCCTTTGGTACATATTGGATGAAATTGACAAGTATGTAAAATCCAAAACAAATGTCGGCTACCACATGCATATATGTAACTTCACATTTGGTTTGATTAGGAATAACTGGTCTACTCTTTATCTCTTTCTTCATCTGCTGCAACCACCAACAACTTACCTAGTAATGTATCACTTATCCCATGATTCTAATTGATGTTTCCATGACTGGTCTTAATCAGCATGCATGCATGATTCTTATGTTTTATCCATTTATTTTGTTTTAATTAGTTTATTTGGTTATATATGATTGTTTCATATTTACCTAAGGATCATGGCCCATGGGGTAACTCTTTCTTATTGGTCAGAATTTTAGGCCAATGGATTGATTTGGATCAATATTTACGGCGTGATCTAGGTCGAGTTGAATGTGTTAGATTAAATGTCGTGTGTGAATGCATATGAGCTTAAGGTGGAAATAGAAGTCGTGGCCAAAGTCATTGGGGTCCCAAGGATAATTTATAACTCAAGATAGTCAATAGATCCAGTCAGGCAATGGAAAATTAAGTTGACTTGTTTACATACGATACTTAGAGTGTTCATCTAACATGTAGACCAATAATGTTATAATCAAGTTTGGTTTTCATTATGGATGATGCGTGTTCTACCACTAAGCTAATAGCCCTCGTCCTAGCCTCCCACCAACCGGGAGTCCACTATGCCAAAAGTGAGAGAAATTCCATCCCTTTTTTATCCTAAGGATCCTCTTACAGGGAGAGACGGAGATGTAACAGAGGGGATCTGTTCCGACTAAGGATAATATAACATCATCTCAACTCATTCAAGAAATTTAAAAAAAAAAAAAGAAAAAAGAAAAAAAGAAAAAGACACAAGTCTTAAAGTGTTTGAGTTTTAATTTTATATATAGAGGCATTTTGATCATTTCTTAACATGCTAATCATATTGCTAACTTAATATTAATCACAAGGATAATATTAATTGATTGGAAATTTCTACAATATATAAAGAATATATGAATTTGTTGTAGAAGTATGGTAACGTTTCTACTAATATTAACACACCCGTTCTCCCTTCTCTAAGTATTAATCATGAATCAAATCGAAAACTGTTCATATTATAATTGAGTTGATGAAATTAAGACTATACTCGCGCGCAGAAACCAATTGTCTCGATTTAAACATTTCCACACCTAGAAAACGTATTTTTACGTTGCTTGCGAACATATAATTAGGAAGAGAAAGATGATATACCTTGCTTGGAAGGAGAATTAAGTCTACGCGAAGAAATATTAAAAAAGAAGAGAAATATATATAAAAAATATATATATGCAGGGTTTGGTATAATAATAAATATTTAATAATCCAGCATATGTTACTTTCATATTAGTTGTTAGGTACGTATAATTTGCAGTAGGATTTTATTTTCTACTGTAGAGAAAAAACTTTAAGGACACTCTAGGTTGACACTGGAGCTAAAGCCCCTCCCTCTTATTCTCCTTAGGTGAAAGAGGTGAAACGTCCTCCAAGAATCAGTGTTGCCTCACATCCACTCTACCCCTTAAATTCCCCTTATTACTTCATTTAATTTCATTTTACCTTTTTTCTTTTCAGAAAATCGATTACATTTAATTAATACTTCAAAATTACATATGAACTAATACGAGACAAAATCTTTCAAACTACCATGTAGTAGTTAAATTCATTAAGCTACTGTAAGATAGATAGAAGTTGAGAAATTATAAGATATCCCACCTTGCCACAGAAGTGCATCGGTTGATTTTACCATCTTTCAAACACTACACATAGTACAATAACGGGTTCTTCATTTGGTAGGAGGTACAAACAGTGCATATATAATACTGTTCTTTAGCTCTTTTGGTATATCATATTTAGTTGTGCGTTGGTTCGTTATAAGGGTCCATCCCCTACTATTCTTCTATTACAAATATTGCCTCTCCCTACTCAACAAATTAGTGTGAGTAAAAATTTATGGCTATTAATTGATTAAATGTCCACAATATCTCCGAATTTGCATTATCTAATGTTTATACTAGAAGAAAAGAACCTTTATGTCTTTAATTAAGGAGCCGTAAATTAGTAACCAAATTCTTCATTGGACATATGAATATACTCTGTTTTTATTATTATCGAAATTCTATGTTATACTTATTAAACCCATGACTGATTTCCTATAATTTAATAGAACTACAAATTAATATGACAAATCTAATACAGCATGCCAAAGAGTCCTTATATTAATCGCACATGCACATATAAGTGATATAAGTATATATATATGTACACTAATACATACAAATAAATTATTCATTATACGTCAATATATATATATATATAATATGTCTATATATTGATTATTCTATACACACATGGATCAAATGTGAAATGAGTGCCGACACATGTTATTAGTGATAAACAACTTTCACATTATCATTTAATTAATTTTTTTTTTAATGATCTCTTGTCCAGTGGCAAGAGGGAGGTCTCATAATCAATAAGTTATCAGTTCGATTCTCAAGCTTTATTTGATTTTTTATTACATAGTAGCTTCATTAAAAGATGATTCTCAATTTTTGTTTGGTTTTCTACTTTATAGTAACTTCATTATATGATTTTTCTATTAGATGTTATTGATCTTCAAATATTATTAATGCGATGTATTGGTTGTTTTTCTGCAAAATTTAATTAAATTTTTATTACTCATATTATATTTATTTTGCAATACGATTAGTATAGATAAGGATAAAAAAATACTCTGATATGTGTGTATACCACACACGAACAAAACCAGACTTGACTTCCAAGCGACCTAGTTGTTTTTCTACACATAATTCATTCTCTTGTCTCCTCTCCACTTGTCATTTTAGTTGATCAGAAAGGGCAATACAACTACTGTACAATTCAATTGATCCTTCTACATATTTGTTTGGATTACAAAAGTAGAAAATTAAAATAGAAATCTGGATTTCCCTTTTCTTTTTTTATCCTTTTCCTCTATTTTCTTTAACATTTTCTGTGTTTTTATTTGTAGAAAATCTGTGGGAGAAGAGGTGAAGGAAATCCCAGAAGAACCCCCAACTTGTGATGGGCATAAGAAGAGTACAAAAATGACATGGTATGATAATCATGATAGAGAAAAAGCCCTTCAAATTATTTCGCCCAATAAAGAAAATACTACTTTTTCTAGTTCAAGAAGTGATCAATTTAAGTCCATAATCTGCCCCTCATGTGGTCACACCATAAAGCCCCAAGATCAGGTAATATTTATTTATTTATTTGTTAATTAATTTTTTAATTGTAATAAAACAGTTTAATTTTAATTTCTTATAAAAGATTAAAGTAATTAAATTGAAAATAGAGTACTGGAATTCAAGATTTGCCTGGACTGCCAGCTGGGGTTAAGTTTGATCCAACTGATCAAGAAATTCTTGAACATTTGGAGGCAAAAGTGTTGTCTGATACGAGGAAATTGCATCCTCTGATTGATGAATTTATTCCCACAATTGATGGTGAAAATGGAATTTGTTACACTCATCCAGAGAAGCTACCAGGTAATATATAATTAAGCATGTAATTTTCTTTGAATTAAGAGTCTCTGGATCTTGAATTATATTAATTGTGTTATGATAATGCAGGAGATAATACACAATAAGATTAATTAATCCAGTTGAAAGTCCTGGTTAATTGCCTTCTGGTTTACTATTTTCTAAACAAGTTAATTCAAAAGGTTAAAATCAATGTTTAACTGTTCGAGTCACGTGCTCACCTTCCTGTCCAAATATAAATTTTCAAGAGAAAAATTATGTGAAAATTACTAATAATGTATATTAAGTGACTTATTCTTTTGTGCAAATCGAATGGCAATTTTTTTTTTACACCGTATAATAATGATATACCTGAATAGTAATTTTTGTTTTGCCAATGCATGGCTTAATATTTGAGAATATACTAAGAAAGATCGAGCAATTACCATGATTGAAATGTTAATAGAAAATAAGAGTACTAGAAAGTCATTTGGTATCTTTTCACAATGCCAACGATAAGTAGTTTTAGCAAGTGTTGTAGAAAATCCACCATCTCATGTAGCTATGGTACATGTTTTCAACTTGATATAGGCAAGGACAAATAAAGTTTTTCTTTTGATAATTTTGGGTCATTGGTTAAGGCTTCCACCATAGCTATTAATTTCGAGTAATTGACTACTACTTTTACTACGACAATTTTTTTTTTTTTTTTTGTTACTAAAATTCAATTATTTTATAATACCAATTAACGTCTTAATGTAAAATAGTCTAATAAAATTAATACCTACTGTCCATGTATGTATACTTACAATTTAACAATCAAAAAAATATCACTACATATATGACACAGTGACAGAAATTTCCTTATCACTAGATTGTCAAAACTATTCATATCATTAAATGTCAATAATTAAAATTTAAACACAATAGTTTTGCTTTTAAATTTGTAAAATCATTATTATTTTAAAATTTTTATTATCATTATTATAATTAACGAATATAATGACTTTATAGATCATGACTAATTTTCTTAATTCTTGTCTTGTTTAAGGACACATCCATTACTATTGAAGCTTCCCTTCATAAATCCCTGCAGAAAATGGGGAATTTGGTTAATTAAGATAAATCATCATTACATATCTGATAATCATTGGCTTTTCAATATTGTTTCTCATAATTATTCTTGTTCTAACCCTGAAATTTTGCTAAATTTCTAAAAAAAAAATCCAAATAAATAGAAGTTTCTCATGTTCAACTAATTTCTTGTTACAGGAGTAAAAAAGGACGGCCAAGTCCGCCATTTCTTCCACAGGCCCTCAAAAGCATACACCACAGGGACACGAAAACGGCGTAAAGTCCACTGCGACGCTGCCTCCGACGGCGGAGAAACCAGGTGGCACAAAACCGGCAAAACCAGAGCCGTTACAACCGCCGAAAAGATCAAAGGCTACAAAAAGATCCTCGTTCTATACACAAACTACGGCCGACAAAGAAAACCCGAAAAGACCAATTGGGTGATGCACCAATACCACTTAGGCGACAACGAGGAGGAAAGAGATGGAGAATTGGTCGTCTCAAAAGTGTTCTACCAAACACAGCCTCGACAATGCGGCTCATCCGCCATGAAAGAGGCAGTTATAGAAAATGCTAATGAATTATCAATATCTTCGAACAAGATAAATACTTTTGAAAGGCCTAATTATCAGTATTATGATTCTGGGTTGATCTCGTACAATGTCGGGAGCCAGAATGTTAATATGGAAAACCCGAATATTCACAATTTCGGCATTGTTGGTGATGGATCATCTTTTATTCGTTTGCCTTCGAGTGGAAGTAAAGGGAAGTGAGGATATATTTTGGTGGCATTTGATGCTTGTTGGGGAAATAAGTTAAGATTGATGAAGAAGGTGAAGTTTAATAAGTGAAGGAGTTGTATTTTAGAACTTTGGTTAGTTTTTATGATTTAATGGCATAGGGATGTTATTAGTTTTTTGTTGAGATTTTATCCAATATTTACGGGTAAAAATGTTGTAAACTTTTCTTCAATAATTTAAATAACTTTGTGACAATTTGCATTTGCATTTGCATCTGTTGATTTGTATTCTAATTTGATACTATGTATTCTCGTTGTTGTTCAACTGCAAAAGTTAATCATGTCTTTGTGTTAAGAGGGTACCATTTTATGTTGTTTTTTAACTTTAAAACGAAGTGATTTCATTAGATAAGTTAGAAGTTTGTGGTAAAAACTTTGAAGTATTTGTAACTACTACTAAAAAATAAGAAGATTTTTCATGATTTAAAGTTTTAAATATTATCTTGACCCCAGAAAATACGGCTTTTATTTCTTATTTCATAATATGTTTCATCTCATATTGCATTTGGTTTATACATAATTGGTGCAATAAATATTTTCTTATAAAAATATTTATAGTAAATGCAATACACTTGGCATGCAATATCCATAAGACGCAATGAGAGATGAAATATTTTTTGGAATAGGGAATTCAAAATGCCACAAATTAATAATGTAATGATTTGTCATATTTATTGATTTTTTTTTTCTTTTTTGTAATTTGGTAAATTTTTGCTTAAATTAGTCTTAAAAAAAGTATAAATCACTTGACAAAACACTATATAAAGTACTTTTCAATAATTAAAATTTGAAAAGCTGATAGTGAAAATATTGTGTGAAATTCTCTCTTTTATAATTCTTTGTTACATAGCCAATTCCACCACTTTATCATAGCTAGTATGGGTGTTGGCCCAGCTTGAGTCATCGGTGGATAATTTGAGAGTAGAAATATCTTTTAATGGGCTGCATACCTCATATCTTGGGCCGGTAACATTTGTATAGCTAAGCAGCCCAATATGTCATCATGGCCCAGTAGTCCTCTTCCTTACGTGCTTTTACTTATTCTTGGTCCAGACAAGCGAATCTTAAGGACCAACAAGTCAGAAATTGAAGTCTGTTTCTCGACACATACATCGACAACTTGACCTCAAAGGTTAAAAAAAAAAAAAAATCCAATTAAAAAATAAATTGACCTCAAAGGTTTATGCTATTACGATAGGGAATTATTCTTTCATCATTCTTCCGGTACAATTATTTTATTCCTTTCTTATTTTCGACAAAATTTCCGCAAACTTGCTTCCTTCATTGACTAAGATAAAGCAAAACACAAAAGAAAGGGAACATTTGATTCATAAACAAAAATATTTTTCCAATTAATCTATGCAGTCCTTTTCAACGGTTTGCATGTTGGAACGATAAAAAACCCTAAGATTTTTTTTTTTTTTACTATCTTTAAATAATTTTTATAAATTCTATTATTTCACCTAATCTTACTAAATATTATGCTAATGAACCTTTTTAACATTCGTAACGACAAACTTTACAAATATTCCAACGTATTCTGAGCGCCCGTGACATTTGCTTTGCAATAATAAGATATAAGTCAGTTTACAGATCACAGAATTTCTTTTAATAAAATTTTGATATTCAAGTTTTTAAAATGACAAAAGAAGTTAATTTGCCAAATTTTCAATAAATTCTTGAATTATGAATTAAAAAAAATAAGAAAAGATATAGATGATAAGATAGGTATATGTATTAATGTTGGACATGGTCCACTAAAAATTCCACTAATGTGCTGCGTTTGCACACATTGAATGGTCAACAGAACTTCGTACCTACATCACCATAACAATCCCCATTTTCCATCCCATCTAATAGTTGACTTCCAAACAATGCCTTATCGCGTCTCTATCGTCTCAGTAAGAAACTTCAATTTGAACTAATCAATGATGACACAAAAGGGAATTGGTCCAAAATAAGCTTTACCAAAAATAAATAATCCTCATACGTACCAAAATGTCAAAACAATGATACCTCATGAGATTATTACGAAATTTCCAACTCTTGTTCTCCATTTATAATATTGAAAAAG
>JACFYI010001571.1:972652-992057 GCA_014898755.1 Handroanthus guayacan
TGTGTGTGTGTGGGGTAATTTCCTGAATTTCTCACTGTTTCTATTTGCTACTGATGTTCTTGTGTCCTGTTCTCTTTAATTTTGCGAATTTGGTTGAACCCATTTGTGATTTCGTTCCTGTTTGGGTATGAATGCGATTTTACTTTTAATTTTACAGGCGTTTTTGCGCCCCTTTTTGTTGAATGCTCTTGCTCAAATTTTTGCGATCTTGAAAAGAATCTAAATTTCCCCGTGTTGTGGTGCTTTTTCTTCTGTTATTGTGTTGAATTTGGTCTTGCTTTTTGATGGCAATTTTCGGGCATGTATGTGTGAGCCTTTGCCAAGATACGTTTTGTTATTTTGATGAAATAAAGCTTACTGTGGTGTTGTTGCTGGAAACCCCTTAATACTTTAATTTCGTTTGCAAATTTCAGTTTCAGTGACTTGTTCTTCTTCATTTTTCTTTCCCTTTTTTTTTTCCTTCTTTTTAATAGATTTTTTGTAAGGTGCATATATTGTTCTCAATATTGGGTTTTAATACCGGTTGCTCTGGTTTTGGCAGCTGTTTCTTGGAAACTAAGGCTGAATTTTGCTGCTATTTGGATGGTGAAGGGTTCGAAGAGCGGTGCATGTAAATCAGCATCGCACCAGCTCTTCAAAGCCAGGGCGAAGAATCTTGTGGATGATCTGCAAGGTATGTTCAGTGATCTCCAATCAGCCAGGAAGGAGAGCCGAACAATTGATGTGGCTGTGCTGGAAGAGCAAGTTCACCAAATGCTTCGAGAGTGGAAATCCGAGCTCAACGAGCCCTCTCCAGCTTCTTCCTTGGAACAGGTAGTCTTTTATCACGTGAACGGTTATATGCTAACTTGCAATATGTTATGCTAAAGTAAAGTAATCGAGCTCCGAGATGGAGAGCCTGAATGAAGTTACAATGAAACTAACAATTTTTGGTATTTCTCGATATCTAGCTGGTCCTAGAAATAAAGGCTTCATGATTTTACTTACAATGGCTGCCTGTCCATAATGTTTCCTAGTCCAGTTTTGCTGCCAGTGTATGTTCTTGATTGTGAGATCTTAGTTCGTGGCTCAATTACATTCTTAACAATACGAGAGTTTAGGAGGCGAAGCCCTTTGGGCAGCACCGACCTTCCCTTGAAAATCTCCCCATAAGGGGAGTTAGGAGTTCAATTCCCTCCAAAGTGTATAGATATCTCTGTGTGTGTGTGTGTAAATCTGTGGAGCAGTTCAGTTGGCACATGCATTTTCTTTTGAGTATTTTGTGTAAAATAGGACAGACATGCTGGCTTTTGCAGTTGAATACATCAGAACACTGAGTTTTACTGTATGTATAATCACTGATAGGGAGGAAGCCTGGGATTGTTTTCTTCCGAGATTTGTAAGCTCCTCCAGCTATGCGAGGAGGAAGATGATGCGACCAGTGCATTAGCTGCTCCAAAGCCAGAGCCTGATGTCCTGAGAGTTATGAATGGATCTAATTCTCAAGGGGTAAGCATTTGTCTATTTAACTTTGGAATGAAGGTACTGTGTAGTAGTTTTTCAGGCAACAATTGCGCATTGAGTCCTTGAAATGACAGGGTGAATAATATGCTATTTGGTCTTACTTCTGATTGTGTGCTTTTCATGGTGGCAGGGTTTTGATATCTCTAAGGGCCCTCAAGAACAAGGCTTTCTGCTGCTTGATCAGTGCAAGAGCAATGGCATGGGAATTAGCAATATGGGAATGCATGGTTTGAATTTGGCAACGGATCTAAATTATCTTGCATTTGACTTCCGTCCAGAATTTGAGCGGCAGTATTTCTCGGGGTTTGACGGCACCAGGTTCATTGCGGATGATGGTATGCCTCAGATCTCGGGCTATCAGCCGAATATCTGCCCTCCGCCTTCAGCTTTTTTAGGGCCAAAATGCGCCCTTTGGGATTGTCCCAGACCAGCACTTGGGTTAGACTGGTCTCAGAAGTCTGATGACTATTGCAGTATTTATCACGCTAGGCTTGCACCTAGCGAAGGCTACCCCAGTAGGCCTCCAGTCGTACGACCTGGAGGCATTGGCTTAAAAGATAACTTACTTTTCGCAGCCCTTGGTGCCAAGGCACTAGGGAAAGATGTCGGTATTCCTGAATGTGAGGGTGCTGCTACTTCAAAATCCCCTTGGAACGCACCTGGTAAAATAGTTGTTTCTTCTGCTGACTTTTGTTGCCAGAGCCCTCATGAGATTTTGTTAAAGGATAATTACCTTGAGATTCTATCTAATTACAAAAACACATTCCTTTGGTTGAGAAATAGCAGTAACACCTCCCACCGTTGGTTTTGCTAATGGAAAACTTAATGGAGCTTGCGTGACATTACAATTAGACCTCTTTAATTCTGACATGCTCGTGCTTAAGTTTTCAAGGAACGTTATTGTGATTTCCCGTTAAGTTTTTCGTTAGTTGAATTGATGGTAGGGAATGTTATTGTGATCTCCTAGACCGTGGGGGGTTTTTCTATAATCAGGTTATCCCTTTTATTAATTAAACATGAGTATGTCTGACCTTTTTTTTCAATTTTTTTCTTTTTCTTTCTTTTTTTTTTTTTTTTTCCCCTGGTCTTCAACAGAGCTCTTTGATCTTACCGTTTTAGAAGGCGAAGCAATCAGAGAGTGGCTGTTCTTTGACAAGCCACGTAGAGCATTTGAGAGTGGAAATAGAAAGCAAAGATCACTTCCCGACTATAACGGAAGAGGTTGGCATGAGTCAAGAAAACAAGTGATGAATGAATTTGGAGGTCTGAAGAGATCCTACTACATGGACCCACAGCCAATGGAGAATTTCGAATGGCACCTCTATGAGTACGAAATCAACAAATATGATGCATGTGCATTATATAGACTGGAAGTCAAGCGTGTTGGCGGGAAAAAACCTCCCAAAGGGAAATTGTGTAACGACTCTGTTGCCGATCTGCAAACGCAAATGGGTAGACTGACTGCTGAGTTCCCAAATGATAAACAGCGCATTGTTAAGGGAAGGAGATCCAATCTGAGAGATGGAAATGGAAGCATTTATTCTGCTTCTAATGCATTGGCAAGTCCAGGCGATGGGTTTGACTGCATAAGGGACGCATCGTATGATTATCTCGTTGACAATATCAATGGGTACTATTTGACATGATTAAGTGACTTGGTAAGAATATTGAATAAGTGACATTTTGTCAACATGGTATATATCATTCCATCGTACTGCACTCTATCCTGAGCCAAGCGGTGGAGTTTTTATTCCTTACCGCTTCCTGTCGCCGGTGGATCTGTGATCAAGACCTCACAAATACGGTACGTATGCTGTAATAGTTCAATGTCATCTTCTTACAGTTCACGGCTGACTTATACTATATTGGACCATATTTAATTGCTAAAAGGCAATAAATTTGGTTCAATTCATTAACTTTCCTGTCATAGTGAATACTACAACGCTGGACTTCTACAGCAAGTTAAGTTGTAGGAAAACTGACAATATCAGCACGTGTAATTATCTTGCTGGTTATATGGATTATAGAATGCATATATAGATTTTTCTTGGGGTGGAATTCTGTAGCCTTCTGGTCGATATGTTTTTGTGTGCAGATGGTGTGTGGAGGGTTCATAAACGAGCTCAAGTTCTTTATCTTTTTTGCCCTTTATTACTATTGACTCAAATGAAAACATGAATCTGTTAGGTTGAAAAACATGCAGGTTTTTGCAAAAAAAGAAGAAAAAGAAAATAAATGTCTAATCGACAGTTTTCATCTTTTGTTATTTTAATTGGCAAATTATCTTCTGTGTTAATAATTATTGCTCACTAAATCCAAAACTTATCTTGCTCATTAACCAATGCAATAATGACATAAATGCCCTTTAAGTGAACATTGTAACAAAAAATGATTTTTAATTTCTTTATAACTGCGACATCAATTTCAAAATAAAAGATCAATGATTGATATACAGGGGTAAAATGGATATTTTATATGAAAAATTCACTGAAAATTGCATTAGAGCGGCATGTAGGTTAAGAAAGGGTTATTTAGGATTCACTAAATTATGCAGGGGAAAAATCAGATAAAATAATAGAGCGCTTTAGACATTTTATTGGGGTATTTTTGCAAAAAGAAAGCTCTCTGGTTTAGCAATATTTTGGCAGTTGCGGAAAGTAATTCAATAATTCTGCAGATACAGGTTGACGGCAAATCTTATCTTATGTTTGAATTCTTCTCAATTAGTTTTAACATACGAGAAAACCACGGAGATCTTATTTCTGTGGACTGATTCAAAATTGGTTATTTAAGAGAGTCAAAGTTTGTTCCTATTTATTTGCTAGTGCTAGTAGTAGTCAAAAAATGTATCTTCACGTTTCCAGATTTAGTCCATATTCTTTGCTTTTGTTGGTTGCTTTGTACAGCCTATAAAAGGCTATACTTTCTTGCTTTTTTACTTGAAGTCAATACAAGTTTTCCCGGAAAACTAGCTGTTCACATATTGATATGACCATTCTTCCACAGTTATTACGAAATTTCTCAAACATCAAAAGTGAAAGTTTGGATCAAACTAAGGCTTCTTTGAAATCTCAGAGGTAAATTTAGACAGACAAAGTAATTGCAGGCATTGTTTGAAAATATGGGCGAAAGCAACCTCAAAATCGTCATGTATCCATGGTTCGCCATGGGCCATCTCACCACATTCCTTCATCTATCGAACAAACTAGCAGAAAGAGGCCACCAAATCTTCTTCTTCATCCCCACAAAAACACAATCCAAATTAGACCAATTCAATCTCCATCCAGATCTTATAAAATTCATATCACTAACAGTTCCCCACGTCGATGGCCTCCCCTACGGAACCGAGACCACCGCCGATGTCCCTTTTCCTTTGTATTCCCTTCTCCGGCGGGCAATGGACCTCACAGCACCCACCGTTGGAGCTTACCTCCAATACCTCAAACCCCATTTCGTGTTCTTTGATTTCACCCACTGGTTGCCTGGGATGGCACGAAAATTAGGCATAAAATCCATACTTTATTTCATCATAAGCCCAGCAACTGTAGGATATCTATTTCGCGATGAGTCTAACGTTGATGCTTACAAAGAACCTCCGGCTGGTTTTCCACCGTCAGCGGTTAAGCTTTACACACATGAAGCGCGTGCAGTTGATATGATCAATAATATAGAAGAATTTGGAAGTGGGATGAAGTATGTTGAGCGGATGATTATGGCTGCTGAAGAATGTGATGCAATGGGATTCAAATCTTGCAGAGAAATAGAAGGGAAATATCTTGAATTTCTTGAGAAGAAATTCAAGAAACCAGTTATTCTTGCTGGCCCTGTTTTGCCAGACGCACCAACTTCAACGCTAGACGAGAAATGGGCTCAATGGTTGAACCAATTCGAACCCAAATCTGTCATTTTTTGTGCATTTGGAAGTGAAGCTAGACTGAAAAAGGAGCAATTTCGAGAATTAGTATCGGGTTTTGAACTCACAGGGCTCCCATTTTTGGCTGCACTGAAACCACCGTTAGAGACAGAGACAGTTGAAGAGGCTTTGCCAGAAGGGTTCAAAGAGAGAACTGCAAAAAGAGGAGTGGTACATGGAGATTGGGTGCAACAACAGTTGATTTTATCACATCCTTCTGTGGGATGCTTTGTGACACATTGTGGATGGGGTTCTTTTTCTGAAGCTATGGTGAATGATTGCCAGTTGGTGCTAATGCCACATGCGGGTGATCAACTGATTAATGCGAGATTGATGGGAGGAGATTTGAGAGTTGGAGTGGAAGTTGAGAAAGGAGATGAAGATGGCTTGTTTACGAGAGAGGGTGTCGCTAAAGCAATAAGGTTGGTGATGGATGGTGATAGCAAGATTGGGGAAGAAGTTAGGGCAAATCGTGGCAAGTTGAAGGAGTTCTTCATGAGAAAAGGGCTTGAGAATTCTTATGTTGATGAATTTGTTCGCAAATTGAAATGCCTTTTGGAGTAGTAATATAATGAGAATAGAAAGAATAATGTATCAACCCTTTGGTTGATAAATAGATCTATGGCTTACCAGTTGTTTATGAAAATTATGTTATTTATATCATGAATTCTATGATTTATTCAATTTAAATTTTGTATTAGAAAGAAACATCAGTATTGAACATTTTTTGAAGTAATGTATAATGCAGATTGCATATGTATCTACAAAGTTAATTACAGATGGAACACTAATAAATTTTTTTTTTTTTTAAAAAAAAAAATGCAAAATTACATGTTGGAACACTTAATAAAGATTTTTTTTTAAAAAAAAAGCAATTACATCCAATTATACATCAATATTATTGATTGAACACATTTTAAAGATAAAATATTTGAACTAAATATAATTCAAAATACTCCAACCTATACTTTAAACAACCATTCGATAAACAAATACTACCATAAAATGGACAAATACCCACACGCTATCGGTGGGACTTGAATCTTGTACATCTGGCATAAAAAGGTAAAAGCGATGTTACTTCATTTATAAGACGGTGATAACGTTAATAAAGTATTCAAAATGACAGAATAATCTCTGAAGCTAAGGCTCTATGTAATATGTTTTTATGATAAAAAACATTTTTATTTAGAATTCTCGTCATCCATGTCCTCTGCATCATCTTCGTTAGCATCTATGCCTTTCGCAGTAGATTTTGTTAGTTACAATACACATCATTGGGCATCTAATTTTGGTGATGTGGGTTGGTTTTCTTGTAGTTTGATTAATTGGGAATTTTACAAGCAAATTAAATTTGTTGGGGATATAGCATCTAATTTTGGTGATGTGGGTTGGTTTTATTGTAGTTTGATTAATTGGGAATTTTACAGGCAAATTAAATTTGTTGGGGTTTATATGTGGAATTAGACATTTAGCCAACTGAAAATGAATTGTGGTGGTTAGCTAATAAATTTTTTTTCTTCAATTCTACTTCGATTTTTTCTTGTTCATTTCTTTGTATCTTAATCAATTATTTGAATAAGCTTTTAAAATCACATACTACTTTATTTAAATATCTGATACTATAGTTTTAATCTAAAAAAAAAATCCCAAAAAATTAAATATAGAATTATTAAATTTAGAGTTTTAATCTAAAAAAAAAATCTCCAAAAATTAACTTTAGAATTATTAAATTTAGAATTTTACCAAACAAATTATCTATTCTAAGAGTTTGTATATGTTCTTAATTACACGAATTTTCTTGGTAAAAATTTAAAATTTAACAATAATTCTAGATTTAAGTTTTTAGTATTTTGCTTAACAATAAAACTTAAAATAAAGATATCTTACTCTATAAATTTATCGCCTATCAATTAATTATTATCAAATATTTAAATAATGCAATGATGAGTGCTAAAGAAATGATATCAATGGGCAATTTTGTCAATCATCTAAAATTAAAGTCACAGTAGAGTGTGAATATCACTTTGTGGAGTGTAACCATCAATTCCTTAAGTCGTAATTATTAATAATTAATGATACAAATGTCGTGGCAAAATGTTGACATCACTGCACATTTATTATCAATGATTTCATTCTTACAATGATATATATATATATAGTTTTGTTATCTATGGTTTACTAGATAAATTATATATAAAGTATGAAATAATTAGAAATTATTTTAGTAGTATATTTTCATGTATTATGCATAAAATATCCCTTAGTATTACCTCACCTTAATAACTGCCCAATAAAAACTCACAACTTATTAATTTATCTTTTAGCAGTACATAATTTTTTTTTTAATTTTTATTTTTGAAGAAAAATGATTTCAACATTCAAATAATACATCAATACAACAAAACAATCAAATCCCGGTACAAT
The DNA here is from genome assembly GCA_014898755.1 of Handroanthus guayacan. Taxonomy (NCBI): domain Eukaryota; kingdom Viridiplantae; phylum Streptophyta; class Magnoliopsida; order Lamiales; family Bignoniaceae; genus Handroanthus; species Handroanthus guayacan. Next base: position 980,496 of record JACFYI010001571.1, read on the forward strand.
AACATGAAAAATCCTTAACAACGTATTACTTAGAATTTTGGCCCCACTTTTGGCATCTCCAACAAGAAATGATTGTTTTTCACAAAATTGAAGTAAATTGCAGGATTAAAATTCAAATTGACGCAACATACATGAGCCAATGTGAAAAATAAACAACATATAGGATTGAAAGTATACTTTTCCCAAAATGAAGGCATACTTTCGCATGGTAGGTAATAGGTTCATTGTAGGATGAGAGACTGCGAGATTAGTGTACCTGTTTTCCATATGCTATATTTTTGGATCTTGCACAGTTACACAATAATTATCGGTTTTCTGTTAGGTGATAACTCTGGAGTTTAAGTTATTTGGTTCTTGTCCCCTACGCAAATAACCTGTACAACTTGAAAGCTTTCTGGGCCAATCAAGAGGGACAATTAAACAAGTGCTTAATGTCCTTTGCTCAACTTGCAGAACGTTTAGCCCTCATACCGGAAAAGGGCAGAAGCAGCTAAGAAACGGGAAGCAGAGGAAACTGGAATTTTTTTTATTTTTTTTGGCAAAATCTCCCTCATATGACAGAAAAGGGCAGAAGGAGGAGACAGCGGCCAAGAAAGAGGAGGAGGAGAAAGCGGCCAAGATTGGTGTATATTGGTGTCACATTGCAAGAAACATAATATATTAGTATTACTTATTTTTCTTGAATTTCATGGTCACTAATGAGAGGCAAGTGGATAAAATTCCACCCTCATTGGAATGGCGTGCTATTGAACTCCCTTTTACCATATCATCAGCTGGTAAAACCGAGCAAAAGTGCCACAGCCCAAAAAAAAGCCATTTATTATTCCATCAGAACAGCAATAGTCATTTTTCTCAAAACCATTCCTTCTTTCAGGATATTATTAAAGTTGTCTGTATCAACTAAAATTATATATTTATATTTTGTAATTATTATTTGTGGGATTCATAGAGAAAGAGTACAAGAAAGCAATAAGCGAATCCACTGAGATATAAACACTAAAAAGCAGTTTATGATTGTCCGTAATTTACAGATGAATAAAATACTTAGTTCCCAAAGCCACAAAAACTAGCCAAACTTTACATTTATATCTGATCATTCAAAAATTTAGAAAGTTAAAAACTAAAAGCAGACCGTATGCTATTCCTAAGACGCGGCAGCAAACCCGAGCGGTTCCTGATTTTCACCAAGGAAATTGGCCATAATCATATTCACATCTTCCAAACCAACACCAAGGCACAAAGAACTAGCTGCAACCCTAACAGAATCATCTGCAACTCCATTCACAACCTTCACATTAGGTCCTTCCCTACACTTTCCCATGCATTTGCACCCTGAAACTGCACCTTCAACCCCCACAATCCTCTGAAACTCCTCAAGCAACGCTCCAGCACCTGATCTTTTGCATTTCCCACCCATACATACTTCAATTTTCTTTGAACAACTTGGAACAATCATCTCTCCAGTTGAATCGGCTGTTCTAGAGCATGAAGATGTAAGCTGCAAGCTCATCTTCTCCTCAGTCATTGTGTTGGTTGGGACGACAGGCACTGGCTCCGATTCTCGGATATTGGGCTGTGGTGGAGTAATGGTTGGGATAACTGGAGTTGGATATGATGATGTTGTCTCCTGAAGAACTTGTCGTAAGTCGTTTTGATTCGACTGTGACTGTCTAAAGGTATTCATGTTAAGCACTTGCTCACATTCACTGTCACTTGATTCTGAGGAAGAACCAGAAGACATTTCACAAGTAGCAGGATTGTTACTCATGTGGGCAGCCTTTAATCTTGCTTTTTCTTCTTTCATTTTCTTCTTTAGTTCCTTCTGTTCTGCTTTTAGCCTCTGAAGGTGCTGCAACAAATTTTCCGTGGCTTCCTGAAGATAGTGGAAATGGTTTCAGATTTAGAAATAATATAAAGGCATCATGAAAGAAAAAAAAAAGGGAAAATCATCAAGAAAAACATTACAAAAAGTCTTAATTTTAATGAAACAGAAATACTAAGTCAAATAATTTGAAAAATGAGAAAAAGACCATACACTTCAAAAGTTTCAAAAATTACAACTTATACCCTTTTCGGAAAAGACTACTGACACCTGAGGTGGGGCATCTGGGTAGAAGATTTCAACGGAACTATTTGGACTGTAATTAAAATATTCAATGACGGTTGGAAGAGTTTGATTTTGGTTATGATGTCATCAACTTAGGTAGGCGAGACCATATTATAAAATTGTCATTATCTTTATGTAATATGTAAGTTCAAACACAAGAGGGCTCTCTGATTCATTATATTTTATCATGTGATGAATCCATATAGATTTCAGGGAAACATAAATAAACAGTCAAAACAAGAACATATTCAAACATCTTTGATTACCAACCAATTCCGACTGCAGAACAAATAAATCACAAAGAATATGCAGACTACTAAATCCACAGAGAATATTTGTGTTAATTATCTTAATATTAAACGTGATCAATTCTCAGATTAATCAACAAAAATCCCTAAACCAAAATCAAGAAAACAAACAGCGATTCAATATCAAAAAAGAAATAAAGATAATAAAGATAGAAAAGGCTCTGAGTTCATACCGAGATCATTCCGCTCTTGACCTGATCAACCAATTCGCCATTAGAGTCCAATCCAAGACCCATCTCAGAAAAAGTAGATAAATCCTTATACAGCCCCTTAAGCAATTTCAACTGCTTCTTTGTCTTCTTCATCTTCAAATCCTTCTCCTTAGCAATCTTCTCTTGCTTTCCACTCATTGCAGCCATCACCCTCGAAGAAGGCCCAGAACCAGAACTGTAATACTTCAGATGCCCTTGATCACAGAACCCAGATGATAGAATATCACTTGCAGGTTTCTTTCTTCCCATCATAACTGACCCAAAACCCGTTTTCAAATCTTTCGGATGAGATGAAGAGTAACAAGAAGATGCAAAAAACATCGGTTTCCTCAAACCCACGGCGGCGGAGGCGGCGGCATCCATTGCTTTTTTAACTCTAATTACAAGTTACAATTCAAAGAAAAAAAAGAAGGTATTTTTCTGAGGATACTGAAAATTAGAATCTCAGTCCTCAGATAAAAACCTTTTAAGGGATTGACTAGATTAATTAAAGAGGAAAGAATTTGTAGGGGAAAATATATCTTATTCGTTACGGATTGTTGATCGGAGACGAAACAAAAAGTGCCGATGCTTCTACGTCTTATGAAAGCGAGCCAGTCATATCCTTTCCTTTGTGGGAAAGGGTTAACCGTCCATCAACGTGGCAAATTTTTATTGGCTGATTAGAAATGCGTGCTTGGCGCCTGCCAGCTCGAGGAAGCTATGAGACCGCCACGCTCTTCCTCATTCCTTACATGCCTTTAACGTTTGCACACCGCGTAAACTCGTGACATGTCGGATGCCATCGTGGCGAAAAGTCCACGTCAGCAACGCGGGTTTTAATATTTTCTGTTTTACAAGAATATACTTAGCATATGCTTTTATATCTCTTAATCCGATTCGCATCTTTTTACTTTTTCACAATTTTATGTATTTTTCTTTTTTTAATTAATCATAATAGTAGAAAACTTAATCATACAAGTGGCCCTCCAAACAACGATATTGACATTAATAATTTAACTACTATAAAAGTACAATTAAATTTAATTTGATAAGTCAATATTAATATTAATAACAATAAAGATGATAACTATAGTATTAAAACAATTATAAGTAAATTTTTTAATCAACTCAAATTTTACAATTATTGTTACAGTTGCTATTATTATTTTTTAATGCAAATAAGCTTGAGTTCTCTCATAAGCTTGATTTTAAATGACTAAACAAGTGAAGTGAAAAACTTTTAGTAATTCCATTTGAATGCAATTGGTTTGTAGTAATCCTTCATTTAACCCGAAAAAAAAAAGAAGAAGGAAAAACAGTGCATAAAAAGCATAACTGAAGTTGTATATTTTGCATAAATCATGCGATCTCTATGTGCATAAACTTTTTCACTGACTATATTCGTATTTACATTTGACAAGAGTTACTATTCGAATGATTAATTGTAGTTCTATGTTAGAAGTTTCTCAAAAGACCTTCTATGCTAAAATTGTTTTATCTAATCAGATTTTTTATTTACAATTTTGTGCTGCATTAGAGTTTGTGGTTCTCGATGAAGCATTTGTCCAAATAGCAAAACAAATATCTTATGATTATAGAGGTCATGAGTTTGATTCTCACCTAGACGTGGAATTATTTTTCTATCAATAAACTATTGAGGGTATTTTTAGGATATTCATTGTTATCATATTGATATTTGATTATCATTGATGTATTATTTCATTGCTGTAATCACTTTTCTTAAGAAAAAAAGTCAAAAAGATAAAGTGTGCAGTCAAAAAAGAAAATATGTGGTTGAAGTCGAAGTGTGTTACTTATTGTGGAGCTCCACTTAATGCACCTTTGGCAAATTTAGTGTAAAGCGTGAGAAATATAATTTTGTGAATGTAAATAATATAATCCATAATTATTATATAAATATAATCCCATCTTTCTTCTTGAAATACCATACGCATGTTTTTAACTAGAGTTATTACTTAAATATGAGAATTCGTGAAGTCAATTTTGGTAAGCCTTCAAATGTTGTTGGTCCAATGATAGTATTCCTTTGACTTCTCTTGTACGATTTGAACTCATTATAGTTCAATTTTGCACAGCACGTTCAACGCGTTCTTGGCACAGAATGAGAAAGCCATTGGTCAACAAGGCTTTTCAATTGAACATTGAGCTTTAATAAATCGAGTCTTCTAATTCGTTGTTGTCTTATCCCAACAAATGTTAGAACCCCTTAATTTTGATTCAAAAATTGTTGGTTTATCCTAACATATGTCAGATCTTATTTCATTCAAAGGTTGATAATTAGGATTATATTGTACTGTACGGATTTAAATTAAGTTTCAAAAATATTTTATGTTCGATGTGGCATAAGTAAATTGCCACAAACCCTACCACTTGTGCACAATGAGAACATTATATTTGTGACATGGTATAAGTAAACAACCATTAAATCTGTCACGTGGCGTGATGAATTTACTAGAATGTTAATGATGAAGGAGAATTTCCATTTTTTTTCAACAGGTCAAAATGCAAATCCAAGTATTAAATGCCTTCATCAAAGACTAATTGGAGAATGTCATCTGACACTTCCCATATCAACAGTCTAGCACAATAGGATAACTTCATTAACTTTTATGCATATTGTTATTTGCTCTCAAGTTTTACTCTTTTTTGATCGAGGCGGATTTAGTTGAATGATTTTCACCAACTCTGTCCAACAGTTTTTATCGAATTAATTCACTCTCGATCAACATGACTAAAAGAAGTCCCTCAACCCCGATCAACGTGCAATAACAACCTTAAACTATGGGCTAAATTGTTGCATCAAAATAGCTAAAATGCCACAAAGAATAGTATTCGAAAACCACAAAAGTTCAATACCTCATAAGTCAATTCATTATGCAGCCAAGATGACTAACAAAGATCTTAAAATGAACCAACTAAATGTAAATAATAAGATCAAATGCTACATATGTCACAACTGAGCTCGGAATAAACGTTTTTAAGCTAATAAAAAAGACGAAGCACCATTGAGACAGCATCAACTAACCTTAATCAAAACAAACAGAGCACAAGTACTTAAACTAATACTACATCTTTGTCTTTCTAGAGGGTATGATCAATCTTTTCTTCTTCATATTCTCTCAAGTTCAGAAGAATCTACTGCATTTTCTTAACAGTAACTCAACAACAAACAAATGAATAGGTTTCCACTATACACCTTCCAAATTGGTCAGACAAATCCTTTCTGCTTCTGTTAGTGTTACCCGGAGCAGCATCCAGTGTTCTTCACAGCTGATACATCATCTTTGGTTCCAATATTAATGGTTTGTCCCTTAGGCAAAGCAGAAGGGTCATCACCTATATCAAGAGCCTTGCGACTTACCACATGATAGATTTGTGTCAAAACTTCTGTGAATGCTTTTTCTACGTTCAAAGCTTCGAGAGCAGAGGTTTCCATGAAAAATGTATTCTCTCTTTCTGCAAAAACTCTTGCTTTCTCTGTTGGAACGGCTCGAAGGTGACGGAGATCGGCTTTGTTTCCAACCAGCATGATCACGATGTTTGAGTCTGTGTGGCCTCGAAGCTCTTTCAGCCATCGTTCGACGTTTTCAAATGTCACGTTACGTGTGACATCATAGACGAGTAAAGCTCCAACAGCTCCTCTGTAGTAGGCGCTTGTGATTGCACGGTACCTTGAGTTGAGAGGAAGTATACATTTGTCAAGCAATAATAGAGAAAGGTATGAATTGCACATCATTTCAAATTTAGTCAAGTTGGGAACTAATCTAGGAAGCTTGCATGGAAATTAGTGAGAAAAGGATGGCAATAATTTATGATGCAAGAAAATACCATATGCCTGCTGCAAAAGTTTGAGTATGTCTTTCTACATCACAACACAAATGTGGACAACTATGAACACAACGTTAGACATTTACAGGAATTTCTAACAAAAACTTCTCTTAAAAACCTTTTAGAGAAACAATTACATTCAACTAATCGATACCTCATACATTTAACTATATACATTTAAAGATCAGATATATTAACAAGAACAAGAAAAATCCTTCACGCTACTATATAGTAGAAAAATCCTTTAGGCTATCATACTTAAAAAAAAGAAAGAAAAAGGAAAAAAAAAAAAAGGAGGCCATAGGTGGGAACATAAGGTCCCAAAAGCTTATGCAAATTTATGATCTTGACTTTTGTACGTGATAATTGTTATTTATCCATAAACTACACACCTCAAAATCCAAATTGTAGCAACCAAAATACAAAGTTTTACATATCAAATATGTGATGAAAATTTTCCGGTCAAGAAATGATATGAATCACATTTCATAAGAAACAGAGACATTTCATTGATTAATCCCCAAAAGAGAATTGATTTCATCCCCTATAAGGTGTCATCGCCATCAAATTTCCTTTAAACAGGAAGCTTTCACATACACCTCATTATCCCAAGCCCTTTCGGCGACCTTACATTCCAATTTAAAGAAATTATCACTATTCTCGAAGAATCTTGAAAGTATTAGCATGTTCACCATCACGTGTTGCAGGAATCATGCAACAGGCTCAATTGATCAAGATTACCACCGATCAAATCGTTTTTATTACAATAATAACAACAGATGGCTGCGGTTGACACACAATAAAACAGACACAAAATCAAAGGACATATAAAACGCAACAGATCGTATTCAATAAAAAAAAAAAAAAATGGAGAAAAAGAGAAATGCAAGGGATTGATTACCTTTCTTGGCCGGCGGTGTCCCAAATCTGGGCCTTGACAACCTTATCATCAACTTGAATCGAACGTGTCGCGAACTCAACACCGATCGTCGATTTCGATTGTTGGCTGAACTCATTTTTCGTGAACCGCGACAAGAGATTCGATTTTCCGACACCGGAATCACCTATCAAAACAACCTTGAAGAGGTAATCGTAATCCTCATCCGCTCTGTATGCTCCCATTTGTTTGTTGTGATCGTTTCCCCTCTTTTCTCGTTTACTTTTTTGCTTTATATATTGGATGACTATTATTACATACTATTGCGATCGTTGTCGTTCGTCCATTAGCGCATGAGGAATAATGTCTGTTTGGTTTTTTCTTGGAAGAATGAAAGCTCTGGTTGTTTGATTCCATTTCAGTTTTCCCTCCAAATATTCAGGAGGACTGTTGACTGTTCAGCTCCGTACCCGTAAAGATATCCGGGTCCTGAGAATGCGAAAACCGGTTGTGAGAGTTTGTTATCTCTGTCGTTTGGGCTTGGCCCATTTAAGTTGGGACCTTGGGCCTAGAATTCGCGTTCCATATCAAAGGTCCGAGCCCTAGAAATTTAATTTCTGCACTTATAGTCAGTATTTGGGATCTTTTACTTGACAAATATATATTAATGTTAAGTGTGTATAATTTACTATCAAATATTTGAATAAAATATATGTGATACATTGAATGTTATAATATAAACATATTACATTAATATATATACATATATGTAAAAATGATTACTCAATTCCCCTAGTTAGGGGTGCGACTTCGGTGACTTGAGTTCAGAGAAATATGTGTTCAAGCTTGACAAGCTCAATTTTAGAAGCTCAAATTGGAATTGGATTCGAGTCACTTCTACCCAATTCAGCTTACATTTACTATAAACTCGAGCTTAAATTAGTTTGACTGTGTTAAACTCAACTTGAGCATGAATTTGAAATTTTAATTGAATGAAAAATTATCAACTCCTGGATAGTAGATTTGGATACAAGCAACTTAATATCAATTTAAAATAAGATTGACCGTCACTAGTTCAATTCAAGTACTAAAGAATTCAAACTTGATCAAATGAGTTCAAAACATATATATCAAGCTCAGAGTAACTTTAGTTTGAAATCGAGCTCAAGGAACCTAATTTTCAGAGTTTGAACCTGACTTGATGAAAACTCAACTTGACAACAACTTGATTTAGACTAAAATTATTATAGCCTAGAGCATCAATTTGGAAAGTTTAATTTAGTAAACAATTATTAAATCATAGACAGATTTTCAAATAAGTTCATGAGCCACGAATTTAAATACAAACCAGTTGAAACGATAAGATCAAGTTCGATTTAACTCAATTCAGACCAGTTCAAGCTAGTTTAACTTGCGAGGATAGTTAATTTACTTCATCCTAATATGCAAGCCTACTTTCAAGTGCCAAATCTAATGGCTAAATCTATTACTTACGATGACGTGCCAACCCCCCACCGTGAGTCTCCCAAGGATCTGTCTGATTCTTACTGTAGTGTATGGAAGCCTGAAAATACAAGTCATAACATCCCAATAAAAGTTGACAATTTGCTTTCAACGTTGTCTTTCCTTAAAAACAATGTCTGATCTCTAAAAACCATAATAACTAGGCCAGACATGCACTTTTTTTGGTAACAGTTAAATCATGTATGGTGTATGTGTGTTTCCTTGAAGTCATGTAGATGATGATTGCAATTACTATCAATGTGATGTTTCATGTAAATTTAGAAAAACTACTGCCATTAATGAAAGGAATTTCTGCAGATTGATATTTCAAAATCAGTCAACCATCAATCAATCACAATAATAATATATGCACACAACTGTTTTTCATGACTATTTTGCAAGTAAGCATTCTGCACCACTCAACCTCATTTGATTTTGATCTCAGTAAAATCAAAGACATTTTTACGAAATAAATATGATTTCTTGATAGTATAAGCGTTTGTTTGTGTTTTCATGGCTGATTGAGTTGGTTCAATTTCTACAAAAAATTTGAGCAATTGTTGCAGTTAAAAGTTGAAGTTAATAGAAAAAAATGATGATTGAAATTAAGTTATCTGTTATGGTTTCACTATGGCAATAATTAATCCATGATTTTCATGAAAATTAATACAAGAAAATCCACTATGCCATATAGCCATGGTGAATATTTTTCACCTAGTGTAATTATGACAAATGATGTTTCTACTATAATTTTTTGGATCATTGGCTATTGCATCCACTGCAACTGTTAATTTTGGACTATTGGCTACCATGACTGTTAATATTTTGATTGCAAATTGACTTGTAAGATGAAAATTGTTCAAGACTTAAGATGATATGAGGAGTCTAGAATCCATACATTTTACGGGTGTGGGATTTTAGCACTAATTACAGTGACATTTTTCTTGTTTGTAACATTACAAATAATATCCTATGTCATTAATGTATACTCAAAACTTAACAAATTAGGTGATAGAGATGGTTTGAAAATTACTATAATACCCTCTTTTGATTGAAAAGTTACAATAATCCTTCTTTGTAATAATACCTCCTTGTGTAGAGAAGTGTTATCATGATTTTGAAAATCACAATTGTATTAAAGATTTGAATATGGTTTTTCAAGCAACTTGAAATCTTTAATATAATTAGGCCAAACCTAATAAGGTATTGAAGTAATCATCCCTAATTAAACTATGATTCAAAGTTTCATCTACAGCAAAAGATTTAAATAGATGTACTATGGAAAAACATTAATTCATTTCCTCTTTGAGGATATATATTAAACGTCAGGGCACCTGAAAGAGGATGGTACAACTTTGTTTTTGCAATGTTAGTACAGCCTCGGAGAATGTTTTTGCAATGTTTTTCCAGTCCGGAACAATTTCATGTTAATTTGATGAGTTTTTCTTCTTTTATTTATTTTTATTTTATTCATTTGCCCGTATGCGCTAATTTAAGGGTTCTAATGAAAATTATACTTGTATGACTCTTGGGCCAGTTGCATGCACCAGCATACTCTATATATATATATATATATCTTATTATTTTCTTGATCCAAAAAGCCATATTGTTTGTAAATCAACTTTATAAAAGGCTCGCGTAAAAGATATATTTGAGCTTTTTTTTTTTTTAACTAATTCACTAAAATTATTTATCTACTAATTTTTATTTATATGTGATGGTAATTTAATTCCATCCTATGTCTGTGAGTAATAAGGACTACATATACTGTCAAGGAGACCAAATACCAGTGCATACTGAGTGATCAATGATTAAGCGAAAAATCGGCTACTAATGAATTTAGTAGTCGCTTGGATACATTACAAAAAATAAGTGACCAAAGAGTACTGACTAATGACCGAATTTGTGGCAATAGGAAGGTGATCAATTGATGATTTAATTCTATTACAGATCGATTGATCAACGATCACTGATTATTTTTCGAAATTATATTTGAATACTTGATTGATCAGATTGGTAATGAAACGGACACTAATTTGTGACCGCAATGTGCTGACCTTTTTTTTTTTTCCCCTCCTTTAGTGATGTAAAGAGTACAAGACGTCTTTCTAAGACAAAAAATAACGTTGGCGCACAACATTACATAGGATCTGTGCCTAACAGGATCATTACTGTTGTGGCACTGTAGCAAACAGTTGGGGCTATGCATGATCATGTTCCAACAGTTGACGGCAATGGTAAGAGATTGTCTATGTCTGTTGCAATAGAAATGCCAAAATGGGATTCTTGTCTAGAATGACAACACACTGCATTCTTCTAACAGTAGTCTTGATGTGGTTGATGCTGTAATTGTGAAAGCCTTCTTTATTTCCAAGGAAAATGGTTATGAATGTATACTACTACCAGATGCTTGAGCAATTATCTCAATTGAAGTATCAAAGCTGGTATTAAATTATTAAAAAGTCATTTGGTACACCTTTTCCAACATGACAATTATACATAATTTTAATGAGAGTTATGAAAAATTCAACGTGATATATAGTCATGATGGATGTTTTTACCTTTGCGTAAGTAACATCAAATGATATTTTTATGGGTTATCGGTTATTGCTTTCATCATAGCAGTTATTTTTTTTAATCATTGACTATTGTTTGCACCATGATCATTGGTTGGGAAAATAACACTTTTCGTCCTGTATGTTTGCCACTTTTCGGTTTTGGTCC
>JACFYI010001571.1:992157-1002624 GCA_014898755.1 Handroanthus guayacan
GGACCAAAACCGAAAAGTGGCAAACATACAGGACGAAAAGTGTTATTAACCCATCATTGGTTATATGATTGTCAAAATTTAATTATATTATAGAATACATAAACTAAATTAGGTCCTTGTACCAAACATCTAAATTTTCAATTTGGAAGAAGTTACTATCTGTTAATTTACTATTGATATGAAATTTGACTATACATTTCTTTCCCAAGTAGAATATCCAGATCCAAATAACTTTCTTCTGCCTGTCAAAGTACATTATCGCTTCTGGTAATAATGATTTGATACAAATATAGTCCATAATAGATTTTTTATGAAAAGTATTTAATTTCAATTAAACCAATTGTTATTTCGTTATTGACTGGAGAGATAGTACACATATCAAAGAATAATCTCGGCAACATTAATTAATGGCTCGGAAATTAAAGCAACCCGTTCAGGTTTATTTCAACACTCTGGGATCATAATTGCTGATGAACTAGGGATGTGGTCAAATACAAGACCCAATTCTCAGGATATTTAAATACATATTTTATTGTTTATTTAATACGGATTTTTAAATAAGAAAGGTACTTTACACTTTGTATATAGAATAAGAAATAAAAATGAGGGTTACAAACTGACTAGAATCATACAAGATCACGATTTCTTGTTGATCAATTGTTGTCAAGTATTTATCTTCTCTTTTTTTTGGTAGTTTTTGATCAGTTGTTGTCAAGTATTTATCAAATAAAATAGAATAGGAAATTAATATATCCAATTTCAATATCCGAACTAGTACTTTTACAGCTAGCTAGAACATCATATCAAATTATATGCTTTTATTCATTAATTACACAATTAAAGTCGTGTTTGTACCTGATTGTAAAAATCAAGCATCTAATTATGAGCTATTGAAAGTTATTTTTTATAAAAAAGAAATTCATAAAAGTTTGAAAGCTCTATTTTTGTTGTAATTCTTTAAAATTAATTAATTAACAATAATATCCAATTCCATGTTAAGTAGCATTGAGGCTGCTTACAAGGTAGTGTAATTAGTTATTCCTAATAAAATAAGTAATTACAAATTCAAACACCGTTGGTTTTTTTTTTTTTTTTTTGGTTGATTTACAGTAAATTATTTGATTTTTCCGCACATCATTTGTTGCATGCAAACACCATGCACCTAAGGACCAATTAATTTTTGTTACTTGATTTGAAATGAAATATAAGGAGAACATACTTATAGGTCTATCAAAACATAACGTTGTCCACAGTAACATATAACCTTACATCACAAAGAAGACAACTGTAGTGCCTAACGGATACATAGAGATATTCGGCAAAAGTAACAAAACTAGAAATATCCAGCTTAATTCCCCTTCTCTTCATCTACCTCAGTTCTTCTAAATCTGTGAAAAAACGCACAAGGAAGGACATTAATAATCAATAACGTCACCTTTGAAACCCGCCAAATTACCCATAAATTAAATCCAACAATAAACCCAATTTGGATCATGTATTTCTTCCAATAGGTGTTTCATCACATGTTCCACTTCACGAATATACCCATTATGTCCATATACAAACACTTGGCTCTGGATAAAACCACTAACAAAAAAACAAAAAAAGAAAATAAGAAAAGAAAGAAAAAAACCCTTCTCACCAACAAAAAATTTTAGCTGGATGGGATTCCATTATAGATAGACATTTTGGACAGATATATGACCAAAATACTATGACAAATTTCCATCCGACAAAACTTTAATTCCGTTATAAAACTAGTCACTGATCACTAACAGCAGTACAAATACTTGACTCATTTTTGATGAAGCAAACTGCATTCACAAAACCGTGTTAACTGAATCAAATTTCGCTTCGATCAGTCTTTTTCTTGTAATGAATACAGAGTAGGTGATGAAACACCAAATATTCAAAAATTCGTAAGTCATGCAACATAGTAATAGGAAATTAAAATTGAAATAATTTACCAAGTCAATGGTCCTATCACTTGGAGATGGCGAGAAAGCCCGAACAAGGTAGTAAAAAGCACCATGCTGTAGGGGCTGAAGAGTAACGCCCCATTCATTGGTGAGAACTGGCTGTCCTGAAGAATGTATAAGCACTGCGTCATCTCCAAACGCCTCTTTAACATTGAACGGTCCCACTGCAACCTCAAAGCACACATCGTTGATGAACACCGTAGATTTTTGGGGGCCCTGTTCCCCTAAACCTGCGCCTGCACACATCAAATCACATCATCTTTCGTAACAGAAGTCAATCCATGCAGACATTGTGAGGGACAGTGAACACGAATTAAGGGCCGAAAGATATATCTATCCTGTCTCTTTTTCAAATATATGACATAATTTTACATTAAAAGCGTATTTAATGTAAGAGGGGGATTTTATAGGGAATAACATCAGTCACTTGTATGAATGACTTGCTTGCATATGAGGAAACAAGAATGGACATGAACGGTTAATTTCATTCATGGATATGAACCCTTTTCTTGATAGGTGCAAATCCCACCATAAAAACACTAAGCATTTGCTATTAGTAACTAAAGCTACAAATTTAGTTACAATTTGTTTCTAATAAATAAAAATTTTCAAAGTACTAAAATTATAGGCTACAGTGAATTTCGTAGTTAGGTTAGGAGAATATCTTCTTGAAATTCGACTATAAAATTAACGGTAGCGGAATCCAAAACAATATTGTTGTAGCTAACTATGGCTATGAAATTGCCGGTAATTAATAATTTTGTTATTTCATAAAATTTAAATTTGTTATGAACTTTGTAAATCAATTTGTAGCTTTAGTTTCAAAATTAATTTCTTAGCAATTTCTTCAGTGAATGCCTAATTTTTGTTGGTAGTGTGACAACTCTTTTCTGATCAAAATTTATAGGGAACACAAAACCCTAACTTTTTATAAGAAAATAAACGTAAGAAATAATGCAAGAAGGAAGAATTTGAGAGACAACCTTGAAGATTAATATGATTTGTGGGCAGTGGAACAGACAGAGATGGAGGAACAATAGGATCCACAGCATTCGGCGCAGTAGTCACAGCATACCTAAGCTGCGGTTCGTGCAGTTTCATCTTCTGGTCATCATCAACAACCTTCTTTGAACGGTCATGATTCATCAGCATCAGTTCTCCGAGCAAAGAACTGGGGCAACCGCCCACACTTTGATCAGCCACAATATCCGGAAAACAAAACCCTTGCGTTAAACCTGGATTAGTACTACTCGACCCTGCAGGGCTTTGGTGCATCGGGAAAAAGAAGGTTTCTGTCACGAACTCGGTTGAAGGTTGAAAAAAGGATTGGTTAACAGATGCAGTAGGAGAATTCAGTAAGTCGATGACAGTGGATGAACTGACAGAAAGGGCTTTTTCTTTTGAATTATTGGGAGATGATTTATCAGAAGAGGAAGATGAAGAAGCTGCTGGAGCAGTGGCGGTGATGGGCGGGGGAGTGGTGTTTGGCGCCGGTTGAGATAATTTGTTGTTTTGGAGTTGGCGTTGTTTGTGTTTGCTTCTGGATTTTCTGTTCTGGAACCAGTAAAAAACATTGGCATCTCCAACTTGGCCGTATTCCTGTAATTGAGCTCGAATTTTTCTGATCTCATCCCTTGGAGGGTTTACCATTCCGGAATTAAAGATTGCTTCTAGTATACGGATTTGCTCTGGTTTTGGGTTCCATCTTGGTTTTGGCTCCGGTGTTCTCTCTTCGCACCCAGATACTGTAAATGATCGTCATGAAATCAGTTAGACATCTTATGCTCAAAGTTAAAAAAGAGGAAAAAAAAAAAAAAGCAGATATGATGAAAAACAGTGATTTTTGAAATAATGAACTGTAAGACAACAAACGTATCAGAAAAAAAAACTGTAAGACAACAAAAACTACTTAGAATTCTGGTTATGCTGTTGCTTACAGAATTTATAAATAATTCCAAAACTGCTTATAAAATTATAGATTATTGTTGATTAAACGAATAATCAGAGTTTCCAAACTCTTAGATCTTTCAATAGTTCAGAATCAGTTACAAAAAATATACACATATATAAATATACCTGGTCCACAAGGGTTTCTATGAAAACCAGATGAAATGTGGGATGAGTTGATATCATGATGCTGGCATTGATGATGACTAGAGTTGCTGGGCTTGGATTTGAACATGCTAGGCCAGTGTCTGTTTGACGAAGCCATGATTATGAAAACCAAATTATAATCTCTTATATAGCCTGTATTCAGTTTAATTATTAATAGTCAGCAATAGAGAAACAGCGTTCTTAGAGTAGATATATATACACACACACACCCGCACACACATCATATACTCAGGAAAAAGAATAAAAAAGACAAAACCCACAACAAGAATCGCCTGCAAAGTTGAATACTAAAAGGGAAAGAGAATTAAAGGTGGAGAGTACAATTGCCCCATACCATTCCTTACAAGATTATACACGCATTAAAACCTAGAAATTAGAATTTTCCCCCGAATGAGAAGCAAAAAGACCATTGAAGAAGCAGATGTGGGGGCTTATATTAGAATTTTGATTAGGGAAGAAAGAGAAGAGAGAGCCCTTAATGCACGAGTGCAGCGCAGAACTCAATTGTACAAACACACACACACACACACAGAGTGAGAGAGATGGGTTTTTGATCTTTCTGATCAGTTTGTCTAATTATTTCAGATTATTGAGGATATAATATACATATATTGGTTGTGTTCAATTTTCGATGGGGGGGTGTCTTGGTTTTTTACTAAATAAATAGAAGGAAAGAGATATTACGTAGTAAAAATAATATTGTAATGTGAAGAGGTCGTTGCAGGGAATAAATACGGGTTGAAAGTCAAGAAGGGTACGTAGGATTTTGAGAAGCGGTGGGGATAGAGTAAATCCGATGATGCTGTTTGGCTTTGTTTAAAGCCAACATTTTTTTAATATATGATGTTTTGCTAATGTTTCTTGCGTTGACTACGTACATGCATAGGTTTTAAAATATTATGATCAACCATTTTTTGTCGGGAATTTTGTTTCTTTGTAAATTTGTATATGTTAAGTTACTGATTAATTTTATGAGAGAATTAAAGTTTGTGGCATAAATAACTAAATTTTTTGGTGAAATTTTTATTGCAGAACGAAAATTTATTCTAGAAATTTATCACAAATTTGTCACGTGTATTTTTATTCAGATATATTATGTTCCTTTTTTATATTCATCAGTACATATTCTTTTACATGTCCATAGAAAAAGGACAGGTAATAAAACCCTTATTGCAGTATATAGAAGATTCAACCTATACCAAATGATGCCTGAATATGGTTTTTTTTTATTGAATGAATTTTCCAAACAACAAAGATAAAGCGCATGATGAAATACAAATTAAGGTAAATAATTAGCAACTTATTTCTCAAAAAATAGCAACTTAAAATTTTTTTAATTAAACTAATTTCCACTCTCACATACACAACTAAAATCATTGTGATCACCATATTTTTATTATTTAATTTTTGCAAGCACACGAATTAAATACGTATTGTCATAAAACAAAATATATTATTAATTAATTATTCTTTTAATGCATTGCAAGGGACATGCTAGTATAAAAGTACATTATAATGGGTTTTACCCTTGACGTTAATTCACGTAATCTTGTTATAATAGATAATGGTCTTGAGACAATTAAGAGAAATTATGGAAATTTGAGAAAGTCGAAATGAGTAATTCCTCCATGACCCCTCTGTCAAACTTTATCTTAATTAATTAATTATTATTAAACATGTCATTTCTTGGTCTTAATTGTATTAATGGCACCTTTTGACTGATCCCTTGAAATTAATTAAGTGCATTGTTTAACGCAAATAACATTAGTTGATCAGGAGAGGATAATTGGAAGGGCGTTAGAAATGTGTGAATATTGTGATTATCCATTTCCCTGCTGATTCGATTTAATTCCCCTCTTATTATCTTCTTCTTCATTTTTTCCATTTTTTTTTTTTAAATGGAGCTTTAAACTGAAATCCTTCAGGGGTGCACTTAATTCCACATTTTTGAGAAATTTAATGTCTCACTTTCTTTGTTAGAGGGGGAAAAAAAAATAGAAATCGAAATCTAATATATATGCAGGTGTTATTGTCGTAATCATTATTTTTATTTTAAAAAATTACTCTACGCACACGTATTATTAGTACTAAAATATTTTATAGTGACAACTTTTATTATTATTATAATAATAATAATAATAATAATAATAATAATAATAATAATAATAATAACTATTATTTATCTATTTATTTATTTATTTATTTATTTTTATTATTATTTATCTATTTATTTATTTATTTATTTATTTATTTATTTTTATTATTATTATTATTATTATTATTATTATTATTATTATTATTATATCATTACAGCAAGGAAAAATTATTTGTACTTAATATAAATATAAATAATTAATAATGACAATTTTAATAGTGTATGCTTTCAGTGAAATGTTTGAGGTTTAATGCAAATGGCTAAAATATCATCACCTCAAATAAAAGAAATTATTCATGGTATCAATCTTTACAAATTTTGTAAGAATTGAAAGATATTATTAGTTTTATTGAACCTATTCTTACATTGCATTTGCAAATAAAATTCATTTCGACAAATATCGAGTAAATATCACGTAAGTAAATCTAATTTTTGTTTAATATTTAAACATATATAAGAGAAAAAAATTAAAAAAATTTATTAAACAAGTTCAAATGTAGAAAGAGGTGGCCAGTGCGAAATTGAGAAATTCATAATCTTAGAAAAAAAAATTAAAATCGAACTAGCTATAATTTCTTCTAAATTCTAATTCAACAAGCATTAACCTCATCTTTTATTCTTTTTCATTGGTGAAGCATTTTCACTAGGCCGAAAGGCATTTTGAATCATCTATTCCATTATATGTTTTATTTTTTATTTCATTGTATCAATACATAAAAATTGTATCATACATAATCAGGAAATATATTTTGTTTTATATGTAATATTTACTTATGATATGGAAATATGGAATAGAAGATAAAATACTATTGAAAATAAATGATCTAACTGGTCAAAAGGTAACATATATTTTGCATGTGTTGGGGTCATAGACAAAGAACTATCACGAAAAAGTGACAGGAAGCACAGAACTTTCTCACTTGTGAGTAGAACCATGACTCAATGCTGGATATGGTATAACTCACTCCCACTTCATTTTTCAAAAAGAAAAATAAATAAATAAATAAAATCCTTAGATTTGATTTCAGTCCCGATGGGTCCTGGTCGAACGTGTGCAAACTGCAGTTCAATTATGATCGGGATGTTCAAGAGAAAGAAAAGAAAAAAGGGGGTCGTACTTTTTTGGTGGTATTTATTGAATAATAAATATAAATTCCGATAATAATGTCAGCTTTTCCTCTTTGATGGCCTTTGCATCTTCACTTTCTTCCAATTTGTCTGCAACAAAAATGGAGGGTGGGTTTTAATTCCAAAGACCATCCCCTCGATCTGATTGGTTACTTCTTGATTTGGCTCAAAATCATTTTCCTTTTTCTGTGTCTATGTGCAAACCTACCGCCTATGCTTGACTAGACTTTTATATATGGTGTGAGTGTCTTGTTTCAATATTTCATGTTTCATTTTCTAAATGCTGTTTTAAATAAAGATTCTAATATCTACAAAATTACACCCCTTTCTGCTTGTTCTATTTATCTTTTCTTTTGGCCTTAGTAATGGTATATACTTAATGTTTTTATGAGCATCGATCGTGACTAATTGTAAATTCTTATTGTAAATGGATAATGATACGGGTGGGATAATAAATAATTGCAAAGAAACCCAGCGTGCAAATTTTATATTTGCATAACACTGTGAGATTTGTGTATCTTTTCTTGAATAATATTTTATCCAAGGTTCAACCAACAACCCGCCCGCCCTGATGATCGTAAATATAGTTCACTTGCCAAAACTTGGATAGCCACCTAGGATTAAAGCTATACAGTGACATCATATGGATGATATACATACTCTAAAATAGCATTAGTTTATGGTGCACATTTTATTTTTATTCTGACAAAAACTTACGATTTTTTTGTTTTATCCCATCCCATATATATATAGCATCAGAATATTCATTAGGATCACCCCCAAAAACCCCTAACAATATATCTTTATTGAATTTCAAGAGTCGAACATACTTGTTATTCACATGATTTATCCACCGGATCCAATCAAGAACACAATAAAATGATCATGTTAGTCTTGACTAGAAGGCGCATTCAGATAGAACACTAAACTTGACAAGAAATTGGTACACACCTGATTCAGTCAAATCTTTGATTACCATGAGATCTCTAAGAATTCATCCATTTGATCAATACAGTTATCAACCAATTTGTGAGAATATATCTATGTTATAATAATATGAAAAACAAAATAAATAAGATATTACCTAGTACCCAACAAACATCCCGTTAAAAAACAGAAAAACATAGGAAAATGAAATATAATATATTGAGTATAAATAAAGAACTAGAATATCCTAACTATATATATCCTGAAATTACGTATATTGTAAATTACTGGCTAACTACAATATGATCCACTATCCCATCAAATAATTTGCACACAATTAGCTGAAATTTAAATCAAAAATCAATTCATGAACTTATAATATATTGGAGGGCATCAATTATTATGCATGTTAAACATAGCACATGAAAACATTGAATGAAGGTATATATAAAAAAGGCAAAATTGCAATGGGAATAGGTATGTGTGTCTTGCGCAAAATGCGCCAACACCCTTCACTAAATGCAAACGTGCTCTTAGTAAATGCACCACAGGTTGATTTAATGCACTATTTTTCTTGCACAAGCAATGCAATATCTATACATTCACAACATCACACTCACTTCAAGTATTCTCTAATATAATTTGTGTTACGTGTAATATCTTATGCTATATACAAAATAATATTGGTTGTGACATTTATAGAATAAAAATATGTATATCCTTTCATTTTTTTTTCTCTATTTCACATAACAATTGACCTTTTTTCCTGATATTGGTAATTATCCGATATGAGACTTGGCCTAACGACAAAAGTACACTTTGAAATTTGAAAAATTACAATAACAGCTCTTGTAGTTAGTTTAGACGACAGACAATTTAATAGAGTTCGTATAGCATTATAATTAGATCTTGTAAAATTCCAACATACGACCTAGCAGACCCCGGTATGCTAATCTAACATGTTTAGGTACTTAAGGAGTCAGGTTCCTCTAAATTTTTCATTAACTAAACTGATGGTAAGGATTGTTATTGTAATTTCTGAAATCATAAGAATTCTTATGTAATTAGACCAAATCACATGAGATGTTGAGGTAATAGAAGTACTAATCTTACAAAAAAATTTGATGTGGACCATAGTAATAGTATTTGTTGGATTAAATAAATAATTATTGACCAAATTCACATTATAAAATAAACTAAACTAAATTGTGTGGCACGCACTGAAAATCTTGAGAGTGTAATTTAATTGTTTCAGGAATTATATGTGACAGAACTTGGTCGCCTGTTTCTCGAAATTAGCTTCGTTTAACAATATTGGAGACTCGAAACGCAAGTACAATACTATTAATTATATGAACATTTTTCTTAATAATGATATTGTATGTATTTTCCGTGGTAAACATTTAGTTTGCTACAATAAATGCTAAATATACACTAACAAGAACAAGTATTTGAAGTTGGTAATATTATTAATTATATGGCATGCACACAACAAAAGAAATTATGCACTATATATTTCTTATTATATTTTTCGTTCCTATGTATTTAGGCATATTTAATTAATTATTAATTGTGATTGTTCAAACAAACAAAATTTGTTACTGTTGAACTTATGAAGATCATTATTAGTTAAGAAAATGAAGTGTTTTATCACTTAACATAGTATATGCATTTGCGGCATAAATCGTTGGAAGAATTACTTTATTTATTAGTTTGTAACCAATTTTCTTTTTTTTTTTTCCTTTTTTTTGTGTCCTACATTTTTTTCTTTCACGTTGAGTACACTAACACGATAAGCAAAAATTATTTATTACTCTCATTTTACCTTCTATTATTTGAACTTTAAGAATTTAAGACCTTAAAAGACTGATAATCTTGTGATAATAAAATCTTGAGATCTTTTAACGTTCATTTGATACAGAAAGTATTGGTTGGTGAAGTGGAAAAAGGCCATACTACAAAGTTACCCAAATTAATTGGATTTTTGTATGTGTGTGTATATAATATTTCATTAATTTCAAAGTTCAAACACAGTGAAATACAAGAATAGCATATAGATTGAATGAGAATTTATCTATGTTTTCTTGTTTAAGTAAAATATTTAGTCAAATTTGCATTTTATGTCTGTTCTTTCAGGTCCTTTGTTCAATCTTTTTTTTCCCT
>JACFYI010001571.1:1007498-1025050 GCA_014898755.1 Handroanthus guayacan
GTATATTATAATTATTAATAATAATTGAAGACTTGAATTTTGAATTGAAGTTAGCACGCGATTGTTATTCCAATCATAATATTGGATAATGACATAAAGTAATTTAGCAATTATATAAATTCCAAACATTAGAGAATTTTGACATTGCACATGAGCTGATTACACACACATATATTATGTAAAACTGAAATGAATCATGCACTGAAATAAAAAGATGCAATAACATGACAAGTTTAAGATTGAGATATTTGAGTTGAGATTGATTCGACTAATTATTCACTTACCTGTAACTTTTCTTTTTCTCTTTGAACAATATGGACTCTGGTCTAAAATTCTTATCCTTCTTTCCTTTTTCTAACAATGGACTCCGATGGGAATCGAAGTATCATTTTAGACCAAAAGAAAAGAAACGTGGCAGTTCTTTCCTTTTTTTTTTTTAAAAAAAATAATAGTAAGGTGGTGTTTGTAATAGATTATGGAAAAGAATAATCACCTACTTTTGCTAAGAGTTAGATAAAGTAGATTACAATCAAAAGTATTTAATATTAGAAAATTATCAAATAATTCATTGTAAGCTAACAAAGTTGGTGTATTGTGTTTAGAATTATAATTACTTATTTTTTATTAGGAATAACTTAAAGCATTTCAAGACTGTTTATAATATTATAGATTATTGTTGATTAATTTTAAACAAAAACTTGTAACAGATATAAAATTTTCAAATACTCAAAAGACAACTAATTATGGATGACAATTAGATAATTCGAGGTGCGTTATGACGGCGCAATGACAACCAAGAAAAGCACTATGACTCCAACTGCTTCTAAAAAGTAAAAACAGTAATAAAAGTGGGAAAAAGAAAACGGAAAAAGGAAAAAAAGAGGGTGGAAAATGAGCGTACCACGAGTGGACAATTTATGATCCGACTTCTTTCGTGGTAGATGTTTTAATGTTCTTTTCCTAAATTTATCAAAGGTTTCACGGGCTTGGACAGCTTAGACAATGGTCTTTGTATACCACGAAGAACTTTTGTTCTACGTGATCAGTGTAATATTCGTTGCACAATTTTGTCCTTGAAGAAGTTTTTTGAACTTTGAAAGAAGAAGAATAATTTGTAAATTGTATCAAAATCTTGATTCAATTGTAAATTGCTATTTACAAAACGATTTCGTATGATGGTATCCAAATTAGTTGCATCATATATTAGTGACAAAAGATTAAGTAGTAATGTAAAAATTTTCTCTAATAATGTGTATTAGGTAATAGACACTTTCGTTTCGTTACTAATAAAGGTGGAAAGAAGCCGAAAGGAAGTTTTGCTAGAACAAAAACGTGTAAACAAGATTTCTTTTTTGTGCCTGAATAAGGAATTTGTTGTATTTCTAGATGTGAATCGGTAGGACCGTGAAGACATGGCGATTTTGGTGGTTATCTTCTTTAGAAAGGATTTTCTGGTTGATATTTCTCTTATATACTTTCATTGCCATATGCTTTTAGGCGACATTTTCTATGGATTGTCTCTTCCATTTTTGTTGCCCTTGTTCAAGAGTAAGTTCCTAGTGGACCTGGCTGGAAAAAGAGGGAAGAGAAGAAAAAAAGAAATGTGTTAAGAGTCCCAAGTTAGGAAAGTGTATGGGTTGTGATATCTTTAAATAGTTCTGGAAAATTTTCATTTAATAGTGATTGTGTTAGGTCTAATGTTCGTTTTAACATGGTATGAGAGCCACACCTATTTTTGATGTTACACTATTTAATGCCTGATTTTTTTGGTATTCCAGGTCCACTGTTCATTTTCAACACAAAGCAATGGAAGCTATTGAAGAACACAAAATTGAGAATATAATCATCAAATAATCAAACCCATTTATATGTGTGTGGGGCTGCTTCTTCTTCTTTTTTTGTTTCTTTTTTTTTTCTTTTCTTTTCTTTTTTTTCCTTTTTTTCTTTTTCTTTTTTTTTTTTTTTTGCCCTTTTTCTTTAATTCTTGATGGCCGTGACTTCCCTACCATTCTCTCTGCGTTCTTTCAAGAATCTATCTCATCATTAAGACCCAACTCAAACCCATCCCTGGACATGGTAGTATTGAAACAGGGAGGAAAGAGCTGGATGTATTTAATGATTGCATTTGGATAACCCAGAAAATAAATAAATAAATAAAAATTAAAATTAAAATTAAAAAAATTAGAAAAGAAAGAAAAACAAAATGTTGGAAAAACAAAATGTTGGACTTCAATTTTATTCGCCCTCAGAAAGTGGAGGAGAGAGAAGGGGAATCGATTGGGTCGATTACTATTTTTTATTAATATTAGTTTTCAACCGCAATAACTATTCAAATTTCTTATAGTGTAAGGTGAGTCAACATGTGTGAAGCTGTGTCTTAGAAACAATATTTTAAAAAATACCACCACTGAAAGATCGACTAATTAATTGAAATTACTAGATTGCATATGCTAAATCTTCAATTACAAAAATCCTTGGAATTAAACAAAAAATTTAACAAAGATATCTTAATTGGATACAAGATTATAACAATTAGCCTTCAGACTGCAATAAACCATAGTTTCATATCTCTCACGCAATAAATTAAAGGACAGATAATTAATATTAAGCAATAATTACCTACTACAAGATTTACAATACCCACAATTAAACTTAGGGATAATTACATTGTAATTAGATGCAAGATTATAACAATCATCCTTCATAATGCAATAAACCTAGCCTCTTTTCTCTTATGTACAATAAATTAAAGGAAGCCTAATTAATCATTAAGCAACAGTTTTCTAACAAGATTCCCAAGACCCACAATTAAAATTAGGGATAATTACCCTAACACCCCTATGGTTTGACCTAATAATAGAAACATGTCCCCATAAGTTAAGAAAATACAAGTACGCTCCTAAAAATATAACAAATTAACTGTTTTTTTTTTTTCCTGAGAGTTGATTAATACATCAAATCCTTATATCAATACATCAGATTAATAACTTTTTCAAAATAAAAAAAAGAAGCAAAAAACTCCTCTAACAAAACTATTATACAATAGAAAATCAAATAAAGTTATTATTTTGTAGAATAAAGGCCCGCACACATTGGATAAGAATCAAACTCATAATCTCATGGTTATGAGACTCCTCATTACAAGTAGACCCTTAATTAATCTAACAGCATATTATGTCATTATAATTTTAAAACCTTCAGAGGGTGTTTCCATAACTAAACTACACGCTATTATATTTTAGCAATCATGCTCCATATTCCATGACTTTCAGACCACATTGTATATACTTAATGAAACCCAAACAAATACCAACACACAAACACACATCTGCAATGAATCGGTTTTAATAATCTTGGATTTACGTTAAACAACCCTATCACTTCATTAAAAGAGTGGTTCTGCACTTCTTCTTAAAGTCAATTGTTTTTTCCTCTCCTTCATTCAATATACACATCTTTGCCCCCGTGTTCTTCTTTCTTTTTTTGCTGTAAACTATGTGGTCTCTTTGTTCTTCCCTCCTTTTTGTTCTTCGTTTTCTGCTGTTTTTTTCCATTTCTGAGTCTGAAAACTTGAAAAGACCATTTAATAATTCGATATCAGCAATTTTTGTTTTTGGTGACTCGACCGTCGATTCGGGTAATAATAATTACGTTATTACTCCTTTTAAGGGTAACTTTCAGCCTTATGGGTGGGATTTCGTCGACCGTACTCCGACCGGACGGTTTAGTGATGGCCGGCTCGTCACTGATTTTATGGGTAAGTTTTGGTGTTTTTAGGGACAATTTCATTGTTGGTCGTCTAATTAAGTTCCTAAATCATTTTGGGTCCTTCTATTTTACATCTCATCATATTATTTTTCTAAATCTTTAATTTTAATCACGCTACGTCTTCCCATGAAAATCCTCATGTAGTTAAGTTTTTTTCAGTACTTTTTCCATTGAGAAAAACTTTATTTTATATTCCCCAGCTAAGTATTGAATCACAGGCCCAACTAAGTGACATGGGCCATGTTAACTATAGACAGGGAATTGATATATTGTGACTAAAATTATCAATTTGGAGAATGTAATGTCATGAGGTATGAAACAGGAAGATCAATGTGATTTAGAGACTTAATTTGGTGACCAAAAACAAAAAAAAAATGAAATTTTCCATTTTTTCTTACAATTCTTTGATACTTTTAGGAATTTCTCATCGTATATTTATCTATGTATTTTTGTTTAGACAGCTTCATACGTGGGGATCAAAGAGTACGTGCCGCCATATTTGGATCCAAATCTTAGCCTGGATGAACTAATGACTGGAGTTTCTTTTGCTTCTGCGGGCACCGGATTCGACCCGTTTACTGCTCGACTAAGTGTAATTATTTTTCTTATCAAGCGTTTATGCATGCACGTTTTTTGTTGGAAAAATATAACTAGTAGTTGCTTAATTGTGAGTTTATAATATAAGAAACGCATTTTGGAATCATTTTGTGTTTCATACATACGTTTTAAATGCATTAGGTCAGGTGTAGTTTGAATTTTGGATCTAGTTAATGAAGAGCTAAAGAGAGTTTAATTAATTAATTGGATGAATACGAAGCTTGTTTGTGGCAATTTATGACAATTAATGTGTATGTTGGCAATGAAACTTTAGAAATAAATAAATTAATTAATTAATAATAATAATAATAAGGTGAAAAACGTGTTTGACATTGCTTTTGAGAACAGCTTTCAGCTTCTAGTTACTGAAAAGTAATTTTGGGAGTGTTTGGTAGGATAACTTTGTTTTTGTAAAAATGATTTTAAATTAAAATCAGACCGAATCTAAAAGCACCTCTTGAAAATGCTTTTAGATTTTCACTTTTGCTTTTCAGTTTAAAAAATTTATAAAAATAATGTATTACCTTTATTTTTATAATTTAAAATTTAAAAATATAATTGTATATATAAAAAATCACTTTTTTTGCAAATGTCATTAGTAACTTTTTAGTAAATTTTAGCTTTTAATTACAAATACTTTCAACTTTTACTACTCACTTTTACAACTAACTTTTCAATTTCTCTACGTAAAAATCACTTCTTTCTAAAGTAGAAGTAATGCCAAACACCCTTAATAGCTTTTATTGTTTGTAACTGCATTGCTCTTAATTTGTCGAGTGTATTTTTCTTTTTTTCTTTGTTTCCTTTTCTCTACCCAGGGCGTGATTCCTATGCAAAAGCAACTGAAATATTTCAAAGAGTACAAAGCAAAAATCAAAGCCGCCATTGGAGAGGAAAAAGCGAAAGCTCTGATCAGCAAGGCCGCGATTCTTATAAGCGCCGGCACAAATGACTTCGTCATTAATTATTTGGGCACCCCTTTCCGCCGGAGTAAATACAATATCACCAGCTACGAACAATTCTTACTGCAACACGTACAACACTTTATACAGGTGTGTGTATATATAAATTTATCCATCCAAAATTATCATAAAAATTTAAGACACGAACAGAACGGACACGCACTGATGCATAAATGCAGGGTTTAAGGGCGGAGGGAGTTGGGTTGATAGCAATGGTGGGGCTACCGCCGATTGGCTGTTTACCGATCGTAATCACCTTTATGTCCGGCAACGCCTACGGCCGCCGGCCGTGCAACGATGGTCTGTCTTCGATTGCCTTGGATTACAATCGGAAGCTCCAGCATGTATTGGCGGATTTGCACAATTCTAGCTCCCCCATTATTTATGCTGACATATACAAACCCCTAAACGACATGATTCGAATACCATTCCAATTCGGTGAGTTTTGTTAATTTATAGTTAAGGGATTAATTAGCTCGGTACCCATAACGTGTCTCGTAGTTATAGAAATATATTTTTCTAGTTTGAAAGATCATAATAGCAATCCATATCTATATAAGTATATATCGTGTGGTCTCTATGTTTAGGATATATAATTATAATGTTAGACATGCTATATCAATTTTTTCGTAAATTAAACCAATTATGTGTTACTGAAATTTCTCAAATTATACGGAATACTTTATTAATTTGATTAAACTTCTGGGAATAATGACGTAATTTAATTGCGTCTTGATATTTGTGGGCTTCAGTCTAACTCGCAGGCCCATTCCTCAATTTCTAACTTAGGCTACTAAGCTCCGGATGGTGGTTGAGCTAGAATTTTCCAATTTCCCCCACCCCTTTTATTTCTTGGAATGATGAAATAACTGCGAGTATTATATTGTAAAATAACAATCAGAATTATTTATCAGAAAAAAAAACTTAATATTAATAATAGGAATCAAATAATATTTCATAAATTAATATCGATAATATCTATTAAGTGACAAGAATTATTATTTTATTATAACAGTAGTTCTTACAAACCTAATATTCTCCATTTTAATCAATATTCCATATTTAATACACGCACAATCAACATTTTTATAAAAAAATATTTAACGAACTTCATATTTATTTATAATTTAAAATTTTATAAAACTCAGTTACTTGCATATACTGTCTAAATTGTCACTTCAAGTATTCCATGTTATATGCATAGTAAGGAAGTAACTTTTAACAATATAGTCAAAGTTTCTTCCCCTTTTATTTTATTTTTTGAGAATATACAGTTAAAGTCTATTGTAAACTTCATCTTGTAGGTTTTGACACGGCGAATAGAGGTTGCTGTGGGAGTGGATTAGTGGAAACAACATTTTTATGTAATCCAGCTTCTAGCGTTTGTGACAATCCTTCCAAATATGTGTTCTTTGATTCTGTACATCCTACTGAAGCTACCTACAGTTATATCTTCAAGGCCCTTCGTCCATCCGTAGATCGAGTTATCAAGAACTTTAACCTCTGAACCCTTCTGACATCCCTTTCTCAATTTCAATCTTTGATAATTTTGATTCTGTATTATCCTATGTATGGCTCATGAATTTTAACAGGGAAAATACTGAGGATTATTTGTTTTCACATTCAAAATTATGCAATTTTATGCTTTAATTTTTATACTTTTATATTTTCCTTCTGGTTTTTCTTACTAAATTCTTGGATCCAAACATAACATTAGTATCTGATACATTGAGCTCTATTAGTTCCTTCATGCTGTCACGTGTATATTCCTCGATCCACATGAATACTGTTATCTTGTTGTGGGAAATTTTTATTCAAATAAATTACGTAGGATAGCAATATATGTTCTTATAATTGGCATTAGAGTACTCCAGTTGTCTGTTTCCTCACATGCAATCTGGTCGAAAATATTCTGAAATCTCAACAATTAAAAAAAAAATGTTAGACTTAGGATTTGGTGGCCGATGCCACAAAAAGTAATCAAAATTTAATAAATATATTAGCACAAGAATCTTGGTCTATGGCCACCATTGTTCTTGGATACTAATTAAATACTGGCAACTTGAGTATTCAAACAATAAGGCAGGTTTTTAGAATGAGTCCTAGTGGGGTTAGGTAGCAAGCTTCGTCTCTCTCGCATAATGTTGGTTAACATTATTGACCGTTCTTCATCCAATCATCAGTCCTTCTCGATAAAATTAAAAAATTAGGGCTGCTTGGAGGTAATATAACGGAAATTTGACTCTAAACTAAGTGTCATCATTAAGTTTAGGGTTAAAATTTTCTCAATTATGAAAAGTATAGAAAGATACTAATTTGGATTTTGGATGATAATGCTTCTCGACTGTAAAGATTTATTTCTTCAATTCATCACTATAAGAAATTTGAGTAATTATTACGGTTGAAACTGATATTAATAGGAAATAGTTATGGTGGAAAGTCATGATTTGCTACGTCCACAATAATAATGCCTAGTTTTCGAGGGCCAGGAATGTGGAAAACCACCACTATGGCATATAGTCAGTATAGATGTTTTTACTTCAATATGGATAATGTCAAAATGTTTTTAGCTCATTAATTATGAGTAATTGGTTGCCGCTTCCACTTAAATTTGGCTCATTAACTATTACTTCCGACATAACCTTAATATTTTTGTTGTTCAAAATTCAATTGTTTTGTAATCCAAGACTACAAAATATTTCGATAAATTGAGTCTTTAGAGATTCAAGAGTCTTTATTTTTTGTCAAAATATGGGCCATCCAAACAAGTTTTGAAAATTTTTTATTACGAATCTCAAACTTAATAAAGTGATCAAGCCAACCAAACAAGCCATTAGTGACTTCATCCCGGCTGCCACTTTAATGTCAAAAAGATAAATGAAATCATTCACCTACCAACTTGTTCTATAGTGTGAACCTTTACCATGTTCAAGTCAATATACACAAAAACCCCACGGAACATATGCATTCTTGCTAACTAATTCTGCTATATGATCTCTATGAATTGTGCATATATGGCTAATATGAGAAAATCTGCTATCATTCCATTGTTTCTTCTTCTTGCAACTCATCTGGCGTACAGTCGTTCGATTAGAGAGAGTTCGAACGTGATATCCGATGGACTGGATTCTGGGACGACGAGTTCGTCTGTTCTTGAATATGTGGGTTCGACGGTGACTTGCGAGCCGATATATGGGTTCTTGCCGTGCTCAACGAATGTCTGGGGCCTGTTGTTTCTGATTGTTGTGTACGAGATTTTGCTGTCTATAGGAGGACAGTATGTTGCAAATGGCTCGAATCTGTTTTTCCAGATTATTGGACCAGGTATATTCGGAGCTAGCTTGTTTCAGGTCCTTGATATGATCCCACAAATTGTCTTGGTTCTTGGTAAGTTAATCTTTTTCTTTTAGTTTCTCTTGATTTGTATGACTTTATTCATGTGATTTTAGAGGATGTTTTTGAGCTTATAATTTATTCAAAATTTATGATATTTGAGAGCTTATAAGATGATATAAAATGCATGTCTGATAATTTTTTTCTCTTAAAAGAACTTATTAAAATAATTTTAGAATGGTATAAGCATTTTTATGAAGATTATAGTTCCTAACCTACTATAAAATATGTAATATTAAAAATTAAGTAATATTGTGAAGGCTGCTGTTGATATAGTTAAAATATGTCTAAGATCTGATGAATCCCATTTTGTTACTAATGATACTTTTTTAAGTAAGAATAATTTTTGTTTATTGCAATATAATTTAACTTCAATAAAACTAGTATTCTAAAATTGTCATCATTAATAATTTGTTGCACATGCATAATACAATCTATTAATTTGCAAGAATTTCTTTTCGTGTTCACTAAATTGTCAATAAACAGATGGGCCACAAATTGCGAACAGTGGTATCAATTTTTAAAAGTTCTCACTACTAAATATTTAAATTATTATTGTGACAAAACAAAGACAAATTTCATGTTATCACTCAATATTATAAAACTGTGTCTTCCAATTTTCTTCTAGTAGTGACTTATTTTAAAATATTACCGTACTCTCATAATGTTAACCATTTTAATTAATTATCATGCTCAATAAGTTTCACAATCTTACTTTTCCTAGAAATTTTAATATCTTACTTTCAAAATAATCTAACATTTTCTATAAGATGTAACAACATATGAAACATATTTTCAATAAACTCAATCAAGCACCATCTTAATGAAATTGTAAATAATCTAATACATATTTTATTCTTTTCATCAAGTATCTGCACTTTCTGGAAGCACCGTTGCCGCTCAACAAAGGGCCACACTTGGAATGGGACTCGTCGCTGGAACCACAGTTATGGTTCTCACGCTGATATGGGGCTTGTCAGTTGTTTTTGGAAGCTATAATCTCTCAGAAGCTATTGCCACTGATAATTCTGAAAGCCAGGAAAAAAGCACCCCAAGAGGTGCTTCCACTAATCTATTTTCCCTTCATAAAATGCGATGGTTACCTTAATATCCTTTGAGATTTGGCATACTTATCGAAATATTCTTATAATTTGAATAATTATCAATACATTCTCTATTGTTAGTTCAATTGACAAATAATTACAATTATATGTTACATGCCCTAAAAATCCTAAAACATAACCAGTGCGACCCCATGTAAATGTGGTATAATTGTAATTATTCATTGGTTCAGGGACTGTTATTGTAACTTTATATTAGCTGAACTCATGGTAGAGGTATAATAATAATAATTATGCAAGCCTTAGGAGTGTTTTGGTAATTATGATAAATCTCAGGGTTTTATAGGTAATTATGATAAACCTTTCCTAATAAAAATTTAAGTATTTAATTGGAAAAACATAATAATGTTGTTCTAACAGGTCATTAATTACTCTCCTTAATCAGGATATGGCGTTATTACGGATGTGGAGACGAGCTACACCGCACGTGTAACTTTGATAACACTGGTTCCATTTCTCATCATTCTGCTTGCAGAAATTTTTCGTTCCGGGAGGAGAGTAATTATTCTTATTGCTCTCGTAATCACAATTATATTGCTGTTTGCTTACATGTTCTATGAGGTAATAACATGATTTTCACAGGCATCAAGTATTTATTTTCTGGGAAAAAAATATTCCGTAATCTGAACTGTGGTCGTTCTGACACGTTGTCGATCGAACTTCTTTTCGTTACACTTTGTCATTTATACAATACTGTATTTCATCGTTTACCTGACATCTTATAATGTTTTGGGCAAAATACACCACCATGATTCTTCCATATGTCGGGGCACGTAACCAACGTGGAAAAGTATTTTTGTTTACTCTTAGGTAATTAACCTTGGGTACGTTCGTCATTTAACATTTTTCTTCATATCAAAATTTGATAAATTAACAGCATATGTTTGTTGCTTAATTTCTCCCTCTTTCCCTCATTATCTGCGAATGAACAAAAATACTCATAAAGTAAAGCACGTGCCTAGTGAATGGAAGAATCACGACAAAATATTTCACCGGAAATATACGAAGGTAGTAAAGTAAAAAAATCATATACTTTAGATGACATAATGTAATAAAAAATAGTATGGCAAATGGGTAAAATAATTAAAAGCACCCATAAATTTGGATGACAAAATACTTTTTCCTATAAAATGCAAGTTCTTACATTTCTTTCACTAATAAAAACATCACTTCATGCAGGCATTCCAGCCATGGATACAGAACCGGAGATTTGAGTATCTCATTAGTAAATATGCCAAAGACAAGCTAATGGGACTCATATCAAGAAATGGCAGACCTGACACTCAAAAAATACAACAGTTAGTTTTTATTTCTTTCTCATTTTCCGAGTGTTTATATACTTTTCATAATTGATTGATTAATATTCTTTACATATATATATATATATATATGACCTATCTAACAGGCAGTATAATAAGATCAATAAGAACAAGGATTTATCACTCTCAGCAGCAGAACTCAGAGTTTGGCTCTTAGGAGTGAAAATGGATAACGACGATTTAAGCACAGATCGAGATGTAGAAGACATATTGGCATCGTTTGATGCATCTGGTGATGGGCGTATTAATCAGGATGAATTCATCAAAGGGATGACCAAATTAGTATCCGATCTATCGAATCAGAAGAGTGGAGGTAGCAATTCTCAGGTAAATAGAGTTATATTCAGACCAGTGCACTGAGTTTAGAGGGTGTTTGACATCAGTTCTGCTTCGAGATAATATGATTTTCATTTAGATAACTTAATAGATTAGTAGTATAGTAAACGATATCAAATTTGGAGGTTATTTGACATGCTTCTACTTTGAAATGAAGTTCATTTTAGAGAACTTCTACTTTGAAATTAAGTTCATTTAGAGAACTTAAACAATTAGTAGTAAAAATTGACAGTGTTATCCATTTTAAACTTAAAAAAATAAAAAAAAAGTGTTGAAAATAAGTGATTTTTTCACAATTTTTTAATATTTTTAAACTACTATCTTGCTTGAAAGTAAGGGGTGTTTCAGGATGTCATGAAATAGAATAAAAATAACATGGTATTGTCATCATATCCCTTTGATGATGAAACAAAATAGAATCACAAGGTAGCTCATGAATGCTGTGAGATTATAGTAGATTTTAACTTAAATTCTCCAAGTTACTTTACCTAACACTCGAAAATACTTTTCAATAGTTAAAAATAGAAAAGTTGATAGTAAAAGCATTAGCAACCATCCTCTTAACTGAACATATGGCTATATATAGTCGTCTAATGATACAAAGTCGAAACGCAGAATACGAGTCAAGCCCAACAGAGATTGTTAGCTAGCAGCACGAGCCAAACAGTTAGTAATTCCTGGTCAAATTACTTCCGGGCTGCTTTCTTCTTGACGATTGGAACCATCATGTTATGCGCGCTCGCAGAACCTCTGATAAGAAGTGTTGTAGATTTCGCTCAAGCTGCAAATTTGTCTTCCTTCTGCGTCTCGTACTTGGCTATACCCATTGCAATGAACTATGGAGTTGCAATCCAATCAATTACTTCAGCCAGACAGAAGACACAAAAATCCATTTCTTTGACACTTTCCGCGGTACATATATACGTGCATACATATATATATATATATATTTTCCTATCTGGCTTCCATATTTCGACTATTTGCATCAAATTATATTTGATATAACGTTTTCTCCTTTGACAGCTATATGGTGGTGTTTACATGAACAACATTATAGGACTAATAGTGTTTCTTGCGCCAGTATATGCCCGCGATCTGTCATCAGATGCCACAGCAGAAATTGCGGTGGTTCTGATAATCTGCATCTTTATGTGTATATTTACAAGCTTCTGCACCACATTTCCTCGTTGGACGGGTAATCTTGTGATACTTCTATACCCAATTTCTCTAGCGGCAGTCTATGTTCTTACTTCTGTTTTCGGGTGGTCTTAAAAGGGCACCATGATACTACTCTGTAAAGACTAGTATATGTATTCAACATGACAAACAGATTCGTTATACTTTGTTCTATAAAATTCCCATGTTGTCTAATGGTTATCAAAATACACTTGTTTTTTGTTTCAACATTGGCTGTGCTAGCAACTAGTTAGCATTCATGGAGGTGGTCTGAGACATTTGGGTGAGTTCATAAGCTCTGTAAAACTTCTTATTTGGCAAATTTTCTTTTGAAAAAGAGCTTATAAGATGTTTTTAATAAGCGGCCAAGCACCTTCTGTATCCACTCATAAAAATCTGCAAATTTTCACCAAAAAATTGATGCAATTCTTCAGTATCCTCAATTAAAGGAGATAGTACAGCACAATACAAATTTCCCAACATTATACTCGTATTTATGTATTCAAGCTTCAAAGAATTCAACAGCATAAAAAGAAACTGGGATTAAGAAAAAGGAAAAAGTCGCACGGATATCTTCATCGTCTGTCTCTACTCCAGAATTCCGGCATACGCTCTTCAAAAGCAGGTACTCGCTGGTATACGACTGATGCAACCTTGATCAAAATTCCAGCAGTAAGAGCCCATATTACGTAGGATTTGTTCTCAGCCTGGTGATCGAAGAAATGAAGCAGATATTTATAACCCATCCATTCTCGTTCCTCTTGCCTTCGATTTTCATCCTGAATATTCGAATATATGTTGCTGTTACAACTTACAGAATGCAGATCAGAGATGACACGAGTGACAAGCATGAAGAAATACTTAGCTATGAAACCAACCTTGAGAAACATCTCTAAGGGAGCATCAAATATTGATTCCACCTCTGCAGCATTTAGGACAGGGTTGAAGGCCCCCTTGTCCCAAATTATTCCTATCACTGGAAATACGGTAATATTTCGCTGCAAAGAAATTGGGAATATTCATGATGCAAAGTCAATGGAAAGGTTAAGATGATGTCCAAGTTCGATGATACATATGAATGACTTAGTTGCATTGAAATATTTGACTCTATGACACTCACAGCGAGAGATATGTCCTTAAAAGGCGTTATAATGAATGGGGAAGCACGAACGCCAAGAACCTCAACTCACCTTAAGGGGTGAGACAAGAGAGAAACATTTTATAAACTATTTCAATGTGTCCACACTCTCAACTCTCCAGATGCAGGACAAAACTTATTATCATCGTAAGCCCTTGGTCAAGGGAATCATTTGTGGGGATACGGAAGAGCCACATGGCATTCATTCACAAAGATGACTATATGACGAACCCCAACTCCATTATGATATATGAAAGGCTCAGTCATATGGAAGTATCGGAATAAGACTTGGTATAATCAAGAAATAATTATTTCGTAAGACCAGACACAGTATCTTCACGGTATTACGCAAGATTTCAGGAGTAGCAGCAAATCAAAAGCCAATTACCTTAGTGTGGAAGGGTTCAAGAACAGTGACAACCTCAACAATAGAGGGGTCCAATCCAATTTCCTCCTTAGCCTCCCTCAAAGCTGTCTCAACATCACTTGCGTCGCCCTCGTCCCTCTTCCCTCCAGGCAAAGCAACTTCGCCTGAAAATATGATCCCAAATATTCAGCAATTCCCATGTCACATAGGCAGTCAACTCCAATTTATAACAATAACTAGAGCACTAAATTAGTAATACAACATGGTACCAGAGTGAGAGGACATTGTTGACGATCTTTTGGTAAGAATTACTCGAAGATCGCCCTTTTCATCTTCAAACAAACAGATCAAAACCGCAGCTCTACTGGGCTTGGTTCCTTCTTTGGGCACCAGTTCGACAGAATCTTGAATTTTGGAATCTCTAATATTAATGCTGTCAACAGGGATATCATAATGGCCAGTGTGCTTATACAGGCGGAGGCGTTGGGCTAATTTAACGAGGTTTTCTGATCTTTCGAAATTGTTGGAATTCATGGCAATCGGATTTTGGATTTGGTCAGAAAACGAACGCCACCTGCAATTTGAATGATGCGCCTTCGTAGTTTACTTTTTGCCATAAAATTATGCATTTGAAAACGTGCCCACAATTTCCAACTAATCTCGGAAGTTATTAAATGTGGGCGGGGAAACGTGCACCCAATTATGATTCTTTTTAGGTGGATGGGATTTTGATTTCAAAGGTGTAGGTGATACTTGCACCATATTATTTAGACGCATAATTATTTATTTTTGTTGAAAATTAGAAAAAATAAATTAGGATTAAAAATTTGAAAATCATCAAATAATTTAGTATAGATTAACAACAAGCTATGATAAGTGAAATTATAAATTATTGTTAACTAATTTTATAAAACTTATAACAGAAGCAGAGTTTCCAAACAAGAAAAACTTTCAATTTAATATATCATAATTAGGTGTTTTTTATAATCAACCACAAACTTACAAACACCACTTAAATATGAGTTAGAAAAAGTATACCTAATTAGGTTCTTTATAAGTGGATGGAATTTTGATTTCACATTACAAACTACAGAGTAGGGGTGTACCTAAACTCTTTGATTTCACATTACAATTGCAAAGTAAGAGTGTACATAAACTCACACAAGTCAATCGACTCGCCCAAACCAACCCAACCTATCCAAAACCCATTGATTTTATAAATTTTATCTTTAATGGTGGTTTGTTATTTTTACAACCCCTTAGTATTCGGTCGGGTTGCGGGTTTACGTGATAAAATCTACCTTATATTTGAACTCCATCGTATATACATATATATATATATATTATATTTGCATTTCTTTTCTCCTATTTATATGTATTTATTTTTCTTCACTTTTAATATTATAAGGTTGAAAAATTAGAGCCCGTCTATTTGTATTTCTTGAACCCATTTTTACCTTGTTTACTACTTGAAAATTGAAAATCATTTATTTAGTCATCTTTTCATTAAAAATATAACTTTTTTTCATTTTCATTTCTTTCTGCACCTATCGTACTATCCTATTACTACATCAATTAAATTCAAAATTAATTTAACATAAAGTAACCAATATTATTTTAAAGGGATAATTACCTCTACACCCCCTGAGGTTTGGTATAATTACCGTTACATTCCCTGAGGTTTGGTTAATTACCATTACATCCCTTACTGTACAGTTCAACTAATGCATAGTTACAATTACACCCCCTGAACGTATGCGTGTATTACAACTACACCCCTTAACTTATGCATATATTACAATTAGACCCCCTTATCTAGGGGGTCTACTTGTAATGTTCAAAATTTTCAGGGGGTGTAATGGTAATTAACCAAACCTCAGGGGGTGTAATGGTAATTATACCAAACCTCAGGGGGTGTTGAGGTAATTATCCCTATTTGAAAATAATTAAAGTATACATTTTTTTCAAAACACATCTTTTTATGCAAAAAATGTTATATTTATCAACTTTTTATCCTTATGCCTACCCTGCTCAACATTTTCAAGCAAATCACTCACACATTTTATTTTTACATAAAACTTAATAACTACTTTTTCACATGTTGAAAATAATGAAAACTGAAAATCAAAATAAAAATACAACCAAATAGGCCCTTAACTTTTTAGGCATTCTACACCTTTTCACTTTTTAGTCCTCTTTCTCAATTGGCCACTGCTAGTTTGTCTTCACAAAAAATATAACCTAGCAATAGTTTAAGTTTTTATGAACCCGTCTATATTAGGTCAGGTAGAATTTTTAGTATTAAATTGATCACACCCAATCCTGCACACCCCCACTACACAGAACAAGGAATTAAAATATTGGGCCTGGATATGGGCCGCCTACAAAATCAAGAAGGTCAGTCAATGATTTTGGGTTTGGCCCAATCATATCAAGTGGGTTCCACCCACATGCTTCCCTCTCGAGCCCACATCACGCTTCAATAACCCACCACTTGGCACTTGCCTTTTGGGGGTACTTGACTTCATAGTCCATACTCATTACACCTTTTCTTCTGCAAATATCACGGGTCCTTTTGTGCCTAAGTTAACATTCTTCGTCAGATACTACCAATATGGTGGTCTAGTGGTAAAGATTCATCATTTACATCTTGAATACTCAGGTTCGAACATCATTGAGGACGTAGAGCTCGTCACATATTGTGAGTGTATTATAGGTTGGCGATAATTGATCTATAATGCTGATCCGATGAGAAGTGGAATTTTATCAACCAGTGCATTGGTGGGGTTACGGTGATCAAGTTAGGCTTAGTCCAAACGAGTTATGGAGAAAGGAACATTCCGTGTCAGTTGGATTCTCTTAGTTGGGGTAGCCACATCGGATTCTCCAAACCCAACCTTTTTTCTTATAAAAAAAATAACATTCTTATTCAGACTAATTATATAACTCGCCTATATTGCTGTACGGCATGCTCTACATAATCGCCATGCCTCATGAGTAAATTAAACCAGTTAAAAGTAATTTTGTGATAATGATGCTGTCAAATTGTAAAATATCAAAATATCCATTAAGTGTATATGCATGTCGAATTGGATACGTAGACGGAATTAGATGCAGGACCTGAACCAACATAACTCATTTTATGTTTTAACAATCAATTGGGAAGAACTTAATAGCTAAAATCAAGTCATGTCACTAGCAAAGGCCAAATATATGGCAACACCTATAAACACAATACAACCAAACATGAGAAGATATATAAGTTTAGATTATCAAATATTTCTATCCACTGCCCTAAATCTAATAAACCACATGCCTCTAATCCACATTTTAAAATCGAATTCGCTAAATGCAGATCAGCTTTTACTTACGTAG
>JACFYI010001571.1:1056240-1074013 GCA_014898755.1 Handroanthus guayacan
TTTTAACTTGTAAATTTTTCTGCTTAATTTGAGAGAATTAAAAAAAGAAACACAAGTTCCAAACACTCTAAAATAGCTAAAAATCACTGTTTAAAAGTTGTCAAATGCCATTAGTAGATCAAAAGATCATTTGCTTAGAAGGTGTTTGCAGGAGCATTTGCTTTTCAGAAAGTGAAAAGTCATAGAAAAAGATATAGAGAAAGCTATAGTTAGAATTGAAAGTGTTTGAAATTAACATTTAAAGCACCACAAACTGGACAATTTGGGTAAAAGTCCTTTTTCGCTTTTTTTTTGGCTTAACTTTAAAAAATTAAAAAGTATAGACATTACTTCTAAACATTTCAATACAACTGAAATTTAGTTCAAAATTTGACAAGCACTTTTCTTAAGGTACTACAAACATTTCCATAGAAGTGGCAGCACTCGTTGCATATACTAAAGCCAGCTTACAAGATAATGTTATATAATTGACAAAGACAATGGGAAATGCATAAATTTTATGCTTTTGGCATCAATATGCGATGCTATATAACTATATAATTTCACTATAGCTTTTTTGGTCAGCCTTCTTGATTAGAAGTCAAAAGACTTGAGGGGATCATTTCCGTCAATCTCAGATATGAGTGGAAGATCAGCTGGTAGAGTCTCTAGACTTATGCCTTCTTCCCTTAGCTTATGAATTACTTGTTCGAATACAACCATATTTCCATTCCGAGTGAGATGCAATCCATCGCTTCATTTCAAAAAGGATAAATTAATTATCAAGTCAAGAATTTCCCATTTATTTCATATAAATTGTAGGCACAAAAAATATTATTACAAACGGATTGTGCTTGACACCCCTTAACATATGCATATATTACAATTAAGCCCTCTTATTGAGAGAGTTTACTTGTGATGTTTAGAAATTTCAAAGGGGTGTAATGGTAACTCTAAAATTTTAGGAAATGTAATGGTAATTATCCAAACCTCAAAGAGTGTTTTGGTAATTATATCAAACTTTGGGGTTGTTAAGGTAATTGCTCCCAAGGAAAATTGACAAATTATGCCTAAAAATGAAAAAAAACATGCTTGAAGAGATAAAAATATTACCTTAAATATGCCTTCTGCCATCCCGGAAACTGCTGCATTTTTGTCCAGAGATCTACGGCTGAAACTCCGCATTCAGCTGCAACATTAAGACATTGTTTGGCGTAGCTACCAGCAGCTTCATTTGTCCTCTCAGGCAGACCAGATGGGTTCTCAAAGAAAGGGTGCCTGCATAATTTTCACGTTCCCAAAAACACATGTATAAAAAATAAAAATCAACTTTCAATTCAAGAAAAAACCATAATTAATTAATAAGAATATATTTAGTGAAAATACAAATATTTTCGATGACAAAAATTTAATAATGGTATTATAAAGCTTAGTAATTATAAAATTATGTTTCAGCTGTCAATATTCTTATGACAGATATATAATGACAATCTAGTCATCTTAACATCTTTATCATATATATATATATATGTATCATAACGTTAATAGTGACAACCTAAAACAACAATTTTTGTGACTATTAACCAAATTTTGACAAAATAAAAGAAATATTGCCACTTAAAAAATATCATAATGATAAATTATTGTGACTTAATATACATAATATTAGTGACAAATTTTCAATTGTAATTTGAAATTTTTAACACTAAATATATATATATATATATAGTGTTAGACAAATAGTGAGATAAAGCAAGGTGTAGGATGAATAAATTTACTGGAGGCGTCCATCTTCATCAATTGGAGGTGGTGTGATAAGGATAACGTGCGTGGAAGGCCATTGCTTCTGAAATAAATAAAATATGCAAAAATAATTTATAAGTGACTGCGGTTTTCTCAATGAAATTCAACATTAAACTCCACAAACATTCATATGCATACAATTTTCAAGTTCGGGACCACGCGCGGTGTAATAAAGCTTATCCACCGATCAAGAAATGTGCCTCAATAAGAAAATGAATGATGGATATTAATACTGGATAATTACCTCAATGCCCCGAAGACCTAGTTATTACTCAAACATCCCTTATGACTTGATAAATTATAGTAATACGTCATATCATTATATTCACAAAAGGGTCTATTTGTAATTTTTCAATGTATTTATCAGACATTTAAGGGGTCCACATGTATATGTCAGTGGTGTTACTGTAATTTTTTTTTAAAAAAAATTACAAATAATATTTTAATAATTAGACCAAATTTCAGAAGTGTCTTAACATAATTATCCTTCTTTATATCACCTGCATTCGCTTCTTCTCTTTTCTTTTCTTTTTCTTTCTTTTTCCTTTCTTTTTTTTTTTTTTTTTGGTTATTTAATGCCTGCATGTGAGAGATAAGTAGGTGCACGCACCTCTTCAAAAGCCGTGCAAGACTAATTAAAGTAACGCCATGGAAGTTCGGCCAAGAATTATTGTGAGAACTTGGGCTCTTGCAGTAAAGTTTTTAATAAATATATCATTTATGGCCCATGTCAGTTCTATTTTAATAGATGTAGACCTTCTACTCATGTCATAGGTACATTGTAAATGTATTTGTTATAGATTAAGTATTTTTATAAAAATATTTAATATACTTAATTTGTATTTGTATTTATATACAGGATACAATTGCAGATTAAACAATAATTTTTAAAACTAGAGGATCCAACTACATATTCGGCTAGCCTCTCATGGATCGACTCTATAGTTTCTGCCCACAAAAAATAGGCGAAGTTCAATTCAATTTATTTATTCACTCTATATTTTATCTCTTTTCTCTATTTTGTTCTTCAGCAACCTATTTTTATTTTATTACATGGAATAAATTATGAATGTAGTACAATTACCATCTATTGATTAATTAATAATGACATAACAAAAAATTATTAAAATAGACATCAGAGTGATAAATAAAGATATACCACATATTTTCTTTCTCTTTTTTTTCTTAGAGAAGCGATTACATTTCATCATATATCCATTTATAACATGAATATATTTTTTAAAGATTAAATATATAAACTAAATGATAATTCTAATAATCAAAACTATCATTCGGTAAACAAATAACTACTATACGATAGACAAATATCCACACGTTATCCATGAGACTCGAACCATGCACCTCCACTGTGATATGGTGGAGGCAGTGCCACTACATCCAAAACTTAGTGGCACATATTTTCTTATAAAATCACTTGATTTTGAATAAAATCAGAAAGGAAACACTACTCGGTCGGAAAACAAGATGAAAAATGCGACTTTACCTTGAGAAATGCAACAATGGCGTGGAGATTCTGTTTATACTCATCAAGAGGCACGTGTTGGAGGC
Organism: Handroanthus guayacan; assembly: GCA_014898755.1. Lineage (NCBI taxonomy): Eukaryota > Viridiplantae > Streptophyta > Magnoliopsida > Lamiales > Bignoniaceae > Handroanthus > Handroanthus guayacan. The sequence goes on from JACFYI010001571.1 coordinate 1,059,592, forward strand.
CACAGTATCTGTCCGGGAGAGAGGCGTCGTTCGCGCCAAAGAACACTGTCACCGCCAGCGGCGCGCCAACGCTCTCCGGCGGGGAAAACACCTTCTCTATCACCTTTAGAGCCCATCTCGTGTTATAACCGCTGTACCCTCTCAAGACCACGTCCGCCTGAAACCATCAAAGCATCAAAACCAAAATTAATGAAACAGAAAAACACACAGTAGATTTTGTTTTTGTGTTAAAAATTACTCAAGAAATTCTCTCAAAAAAATTAAAAATTACTGAAAGAAAAAGAAAAGAGAAGAAAAATAAAAAATGTCTTACCGTACGAGAGAAGTGATGTGCAAGAGAAGAACCCCACCCACCATCGTTAAAGGAATGCTCGGTTATGGAGTCTCCGAAGAGATAAATCTTTGGTCTCATTTTTTCTCTTCCAGAACTAACGGTGGTGCAATATTTTATATATATATATATATTGGTTTTGAAAATGAGATGAAGTTTTCCTTAAAAAAATAAATAAATGGGACAAAGTAGTTACATATGATAATTTTCTTTAATTCAATTTCACGAAGAAAAGTCAAACAGTTGAATTCAAAATATGAGGATTTTGTGGTTGTCAAAAAAAGTTGATGGAATTTGCTAAGCTATCTGTTAGGTGAACAATATTTAAAGAAAAAATAATATTTTTTCTCCTATTTTATTTGTTCTTCTCTCAACCTTTTTCTTTCAACTTGTCTTTCTATTCTTTTATATATATATATATATATATTAATAATTTTTCTTTTTTGCTTTCTCATATAGTCTTTTCTTTGATTACAAAAAGACATAGAGTCTTTCCTTTTACCACTTACACGAGCATATTCGAATATTACCATCCTAAATATTATGTAAATTTCGATATTCAGATGTTCATATCAGTATATTAGAATTCTTATCGATTATTAGCTGGATACGAATATCTATATTCGAATATTATTTGTTATATGAAAACTGAATATTCGTATCTATATTCATGGGATGTTATTTGAATATTAGATTATCTGTATTCATAGTCATGGTATATATACAACATCGAGATATTGTTATATCCGTTATCCATTGTCTTCACCGGTATCCGAGTTGTTACTTCAGATATTCGAATTTGTTAGATTAATCCTAGTAATTAAAATTGAAAAGTAAAATCATTTCAAAGATGAAATGTATAATTTTTAATTTTTATTTTTATATATTGTTTAATACTTACACACTATATTATTTATATAAATAATATAACATAGATACATATATGAAGATAATTTTTCAGATATGGATACGTAATATCCATATTCAGTTGTTTAATGCAAATACGAATATGGATATATTCGAACATTTTCGAATACGGATAATATTCATTAATTTTGAATACGAATGTGCAGGATGGATAGAATATCTAAATACTTTTTACAAGCCTACTAACTGTCTCAATCTTGCACAATGAACAAAAATTTCAATACCAAAAAATTTCAGCCAATTAATTAGGAAATGAAAAGCTTGGATCAATTTTTCCGCGACGACAAATGGCTTAATTAATTGTTGATTGGAACTCAACTATTGACCAGAACTTTCATTGCAACGATCGAAATTTGGAACTATGCACCTTGTTTGCCTCGTCATTATGATTTGAGAAATGAAAGTATGATCTTGCCACGTTGTACACGCTGTCCTTTTCAATTTTCAACAATGATGACTTTTGTCTTTCTGGATGTTCTCTACTACTGTATTCATGTTTCGGTATTGCACTTGGTGTTTTAAATTGTTGTTTTTTAAGGTCTGGCGGTGTTTTAAATTGTTGAAGTTTATAAATAATTTTATAAATAAAACTGTATTTTGAGGAAATTATTTTCTTTTTCTTTATAAGACTATGTTTGTTTAATTACATGTGTAAGCCGATGTGTGTTACTTATTTAAAATACACTATAAAATTTAATGAAAATATATTAAATTATAACATAAATTTTATCATTAATTAATTATAAACATATATATATATACATATATATAATAGTACGTGGGAGATACTCGATTCAGGTGCTAATTTCTTTCTTTATAATTTTAAAAATTTAAGTTTTGTTATTTTCACATAATATTATATTTTTAGTTATAAAAATAATTTCTTTCAAATTTAATTTGGAAAATAAAAATGAAAAAAATAAAATTAGAAAGAGAGGAAATGACAATATCAAAAAAAAGAAAAAAGAAAAAGAAAAACTCAAAGAGGAAAAGAAATATTGAAAAAAGAAAGTTGGTCATGATCTTTTAAAGCAATGTTATTTTTGTATATTAATAAAAAAATATACTAAAAATAATTAAGATACTCATACTTTATATTTCAGTTATTCATATTTTTTAATAAAGTACGAATTATATTTGGCTCAATCGGAACAATCGCATTTTCCGATCCAAATTGGATACCCCTATGGAAGTGTGTAATCACGCTAAAACTCTTCTTCATGACTTTAGGAGCTGTAGTGTTAGGGACCTTGAGAGTGCAATGTAAAGGGATGTTTTATCCCTCTGTCTCTCTATTGGCTCCTTTTTTGCTCTTTTGCCTCTGATGTATTCTGGACTTTGGTTGCTTTTATATTATTCGGCCTTCCTTCAAAAAAAAAAAAGTACGAATTATATTTTAATATATATTTTTTATATTTTATACACACATATCGAAATTACAGTGGAATGTAGTTTATTTATTAATGATCACGTTGTTTTAACAATGATTTTACCTTTTTGTTGGTTTAACCAAAAACCGTAATCGTTTCTTTCCGTTTGGGTTAGTGGGTTAAATGATTATTAGTCGTGGGTATTAACAGCCGCCAAGTGGCAGCTTTAAACTTTTACATAAACACGTTTCTTCTAATTTCGTGCCGCACTACATATAATAGCTTTGAAATTTCTTTGTTATCCTTTCGGATACTTCAAGATTGCCGATGCCATCAGGACACTGAACAGAACCCATAACAACAAACAAATCCCCTGAAATTTTCAAGAAGAAGAATCCGGTAAAAAAAAATCGCGAATATGTGTTCTTGCGGCGACGACTGTAAATGCCGGCCGTTGGGCTTTCTATTGGGCCTCCCCTTCGCCTTCGTCTCTCTTCTTCTCTCCCTCATCGGCGTCGTCATCTGGATCGTCGGGTCTCTTTCTCTCCCTCCCTCCCACACACACCCACACACAGAGAAAAGATTAATCGATTTTTTTTTATTTTTATTTTTTATTTTTTATTTTTTTGAGAAAAACTGAAACTATAATTGGATTTTGGGTTTGGCGCTTAATGCAGGATTGTGCTGAGTTGCTTATGTCCGTGTTGTTTGTGCGTGACGGTCATAGTGGAATTAGCGCTGGCACTGATAAAGGCCCCCTTCTCTGTTATGAAGTGGTTTACGGAGCAGATTCCTTGTTAGAATATTATTTCTTTTTATTTTGATTTTTAGGAGTAGTATAAATTGTTTTTGATTATTTATTCTTCTTTGTTGTTACTTTTTTTTTTCTTCAATTTACTTTTAGATTTTTCTTCCTTGTTCTTAGTTAATATATGATTTCTGATATTATAGTTAATGTTTTGTTGGATTGTGAAATTTCAATAATATTTTTTCAATTGGTAAGTCGTGAGAGATGAAATTCGAGTTGGGAGTTTGTTTTGCTGAATTTTCAATGAAATTTCCGCTGATTAATTTCACCTGCAATATTATTGGAATTTAGAGCCCAAAAGATATATATAACAAGAGCTTTTGAGTTTTTTTAGTTTGATCCTTTGGTCACATACATGATTTAAACTTGCTAATGCGCAATACTTTATAAGGATAACTTGCATATACAACCCATGTGATATATGAAAAGAGCTGAAAATTCCCTATGAAAAATTAAATTGCTGATTGTACCCTTATGATTTCAATTTTTTTGGCTTACTCCCCCCACCCATTTCTGAATCTAACTTTGGGCATGCATTTACGTTAATGCCCTTATATAGAAAATCTTCCCGCCGTTGGGCCTATTTCTATGCAAACTCAAAAACATTTCTTCCAAATCTTACATCCTTTCTTCTTTGTCGTTTAGTTTTTCATACTCTCATGTACAAGATTAAATGAGAAGATGATTGCCAACCATTTTATCCTCTACTCGTCATTTCTACTGTCCACGAAAAAATGGCTGAGCATCTTAAGCTCAATTTACAACTCAAAGATCAACACCCTGCTGCAAGCAACTTCAGGCCAATTTTATATGCTTTATCTCAAGAGTTACAGCTGGATTCTTGATTTTCCTGGTAAAATACATAAGCATTGCCTTAGTCAACCATAAGACTATGGTGCATATAATCATCTTCCATAGTACACAGGCTGGGAGGCTGGAAGCTTTCTCCTGATTTCTCTACATATGTTTTCTTGTACTCTTTTGAAAATTTAAGAGAAAGACGAAGAGCGATGGCAGATTATGCAGCTTCAATGAGGTCGTTGGGAATTTTCTTTCTTTTTCTTTTTTGTTTTTGTTTTTGTTTTTCTTTTCCCTTTTTTTTTTTTTTTTCTCTCTCGAAGCATTAAGGGTAAAGGGGCACCTCACAGGCTTAAAATCAAACTTACCCTCAATTTATGTGCGTGAGGAACGCACATTTCAATCAACCTTTAATTGCAACTAAATTGAAATCACAAGGGTGGAGTCAGCAATTTAATTTTTCATTGGGGGTTTTCCGCTCTTTTTTATATATAACAAGATATATATATATATATATGCAATTTACTCTACTTTATAATATATGTTGAGATTACATTTTGAGTCCCACGCATAGGCCCATGCATTCCCCTACATCTAGAGATTGTTTGGCCCGTGAGTTCTTTAAAATACTTACAATATATTGGTTTTGAGTCTTTTGACAAATTAATTTTTATGTGTTCATAAGATCCAAAAATAAACTACTAAATTTTATAAGTTTATTTGAAAAAAAAAAATAGTCTATAACTTATTTTTGTAATACTGAAAAATGAAATTACTTATAAGTTATATATCTGGGCCTTTTTTTAGATGATTTTTACTGATCTTTAAATGTTAAGATGAGATGCATTGATATAAAAATTGTATGCGTTAATTATTTCTCTTAAAAAGAAAAGAAAAAAAAAAGTCTTGTCATCATTTTTTATCCTTTCATTTATGATCTTATACGTTAAGTCCACAAATATATGTAAATCTCTTTAAATAAATTTTGCCAAGTAATTCTAAGTCCCGATGATCGTTATATTGCTAAAAACTTCCTCGGAAAAAAAAATTATTGCAGCTAATATCTTTGACAAGAATTATAGATGAAAATTTTGAATATCTAAATATCATATAAGGTAGAACTTGCAAGGGAAACCTCCCTCCCACGGCATAACGTCGGCGTAAGGAAAGAATTTAACAAATCCTAAGTGTTAATGAAGGGCTTCAAATGCAGATGGAACTTATATTAAGGGCTAATAGTGTAAAAGAACATAAAATTTATAATATTTTAACTCTAATCATATTCTTTTTTTTATTTTTTTATTTTTATGGAAACTATCCTCATAAGCTAGTACAGGTAGAGTGTTGTGGATAGATGGAATTTGCAATTAATTGCAAAAAGCAATTATTTGATTATAAGGTATTGAAAGTTATTTTACAATGTTTGAAAATACTGTTTTTGCCATAAATTTTTTAAAATTAATTATCAGTAACTTATAATCTTATAAGTAGCCTTGGGGCTACTTTTAAGGTGTTGTAAGCTATTATTAGTAAAAGTAGTTGATTATGATTTCAAACACCATCACTTTTCATTGGCTTATAGTGAATTATTTGATGATTTTAAAAAATCAAGTACTTTTTATTTTAATTTACTTTTTCTCAGCAAAAGTAGATAATTATGCTTTTACATAAGCAGCTGCTAACACCACCATAATCTTATCATAATCTCAATTACATGTAAAAAATTAGCATCTGTTAACAAGTTGCTATCATGGTTTCTAGACTTATGAAGCAATTACTCAATTGGTCCACATAATCCAGTGATTCCAGCCGATTTCGTTTTCTAATATAACATTTCTTGACTTGGGAATTGTAATCCGTTTTATAGTTTTATACACAGGCACGTACATATATATATACATATATATATATATTATACATATATATATATATATATGAAGTATTTACCATTATTTCGATGCAGCAGCTCATACGAATTTACTCTATTTTATAAGAAGGATAGACTAATTTATCTTTGTGATGATTCATCAAAAATAAAATTATATTATGATAGTTCAACACGTCCTGATGTTGTTGAACGGTTACATTTGTTTACAAAAATTACGTTTAAAGCATAATTATAAATTATGTCAACGCATATTAAGGCTTAGTTTAGTTTTAAAAATATTTCTTATAATTTGAAAAATATATAACAATACTTTTTGTCTTTACTTCGACTAACAATTTTTTTTTTCTTTTTTCTTAATTTAAAGATAGGGAGGGTGAGGAATATATAAGGATCAAACTCCACACCTTTCTTTAAAAATGGGAAGATGATGTCACTTTACTAAAAGATAATGGCAAGCAAGCTGGCACAATTAAAACTTAAGTAGAAACTGTGCAATATTATAATTAGATTCCCTAAGAAATCTAACGCATTAATTGAATTATTACCACTAGACTCCCTATTATCTAAACGACATAAATGTTTTCGGAATTTCATTAACTATAAAAAAATATTTTGATAATTTAGTCAAACTTCCTGTTTTCTTCAATTGCGTCTCGTACTCCATGAATATATTCCATTAATTCTTCCTTCCTTATGCAGCAATGGGGGCCTCATCTAATCCTCTAGACTATAACTAACCAAATTTTTATAGCAATATTTGTTTTGACAAGCTATCATTTGAGGGTTGACCCAAAAAGATAAAAACCCAAAAAAAAAATAAAAAAAATTAAAAAGAATAAATCTTACGTATAGGTAAGTTGATGCTTATTTAAGGATGCACAATTGCCCAAGCTAAACCCGTATTTTGCTTATTAATTCTTAGCCAAAATTATTTCCTCCCTTCTTTTCTGACTACAACCTTAGTAGCATGAAAATTATAATATTCATTCTCGTCATTTCCTTTGTAGGGGCAGTTTCAAGTAAATACGACCTAATTTTCAGTTTTGGTGATTCACTTGCCGATACCGGAAATTTTCTTCTCACCGGAGCCTTGGCTTTTCCGGTCGTCCGAAACCTCCCATATGGTGAAACATTCTTTCACCATCCCACCGGCCGTTGCTCTAATGGCCGTCTCATTGTTGACTTCATTGGTACAAATTTTTCTTTATGAATCTTACGTTTATTATTGTGATGATTATATTTGTGTTTTATCATAACGATATATTTGTTTAAGAAAATTATGTTTATGTCGAAAGTGACAGTTAATTTTGAATTTTTACATAGAGTACCCCTTGATTTTGCTAACAAGTAAATTGGATCATCATGTTTGAAGGGCTAATTAGAAATTTCAGTAGAGGAAAAGCTGTTTTAATCTTGTAAACTATTGATTAGAAATATAGTTCAACAAGGTCAAAATTGTACTTAAACACATGTCTCATAAAATTCCATCCATATCTTTCATATCATCGGAAAATCTTCTTGGTTTTTTCACATATGGTATTTATCTCATACATCAAAGTGAGTATTTCACAAATTATATTAGTCCATGCATTAGAACTTTAGTTATGTAAAATGAAAGATAAAATACTAATTAAGATAGAAGACACTATGAAAAAGTAAAATATTGAGAGATAATGATTTTTAAATATCAATAATTTTTATCTTGCAAAATATATATAGACTAATGGTAATAGTGCTTTCAATTATTACTATTGACAACTAGTGACACATGTTAGTGACAATCTGATGACTACAGAAACTATCACTATTATTTATGACTAAATGTCCATTGTCAATAGATTACTATTATACATGTATCACTAATCGTCAACAATGATAATTTAAACATATATAACTTATGTCACTAATAAATCTATTATAATAATCATTTTGGCAATAAATTTTTCGGTCACTTTCTATATAAAATCAGCAACAAATACAAATTTTATATTACTAATAAATATATTGTCACTTTCTATATAAAAAGCATTCGTATTGATGTATTGATAGTTGTGAAATTGTAGCGGAGGCATATGCATTACCTTATTTACCACCATATTTAGCACTCGCTAAAGGTGAAAAATGTGAGCACGGAGTAAACTTCGCAGTAGCGGGAGCCACAGCAATTGACACAAAATTCTTCTATGATCACGATCTTGCAGGGCTCCTGTGGACTAATTATTCATTAAGCGTACAGCTTGATTGGTTTAACAAGCTCAAATCCACTCTTTGCTCCGCTAAAAAAGGTTACCATCGAAGACTAAACAATTTAATGTAGATAATTACCAAGTTTGACTTATTTATAGAAATACTGTTTTTGAAAAATTACAGTACAATTGCAATCCTTACCTTTTGTTCAACTGATAGAAAAATTAACGGTACTTGCATAACATTAAAATTAAACCCCCTATTATTACCTCAACACCTCTTGAAGTTTGACTTATTTATAGAAATACTGTTTTTGAAAAATTACAGTACAATTGCAATCCTTACCTTTTGTTCAACTAATAGAAAAATTAACGGTTCTTGCATAACATTACAATTAAACCCCCTATCAATCTAATATGCTTAAATTTTTAGAGAGTCTGGTTGTAATGTTACGTAAGAGCTGTTAAGTTTTCCATCAATCAACTAATGATGACAGGTATTATTATAATTTTTGAAACTATAAAGAATATTTTCATAATTATGAGTTTTGAAGTAGAAGGATTCATTAGTACTGTTTCATAGACTGCGTTTATGATATAATTTTATGTTAGACTAAAGTGCATATTTCGATCCAGATTGTGCAAATTATTTCCAAAGATCCCTATTTTTGGTTGGGGAGATTGGTGGAAATGACTATAATTTTCCCTTCTTTTCTGGTGCAACGTTTCAGCAAGTTAAAGCATTTGTGCCTTTGGTAATAGAAAATATTGTGGCTGCCACCAGTGTAAGTTCTCCGGCCAGCCATTACGTAATTTAGTGATAATATTTTAAGAAATAATGTAAAATTTTGTAGTGATTATATATAGTTATTGGCATAAGAAAACATTTTTTGATGAAAAATAAATATTTCATTTTAAAATTATTTCAACGAAATTAAAAATGACAAAATTTATGAACAGTTTGTTATGACAAACAATTATGTATATATTCATAATGTAGATGAAAATTTTGTCACAAATTACTATTATAATTTCCATACATGTTTCACTAATTTCTTACGATGACAACTTAAAATAGTAATGCTCATCACTCTCGAGTTATGATTTAAAAAATAAAAAATAAAAACTATTCTCACGCAAAAAAATATTATTAATACAAATTAAACTGAAAGCTGTCATTTCATACATATTGTATATGCAAACTGTCACATTTTATATATTTTTTGTAGTGATATTTAAATATTGTGCAATAAATTTTCGTCAAAACCCTCAAGCTATGACATATATATTAAATTAATTAATTAAGCAAGTAATCTTTTTTTTTTTTTTTTTAATACTCCATTTTCTTTTTGATCAGATGTTAATAGAGGAAGGAGCAGTAGAACTAGTAGTGCCAGGCAACCTGCCAATCGGCTGCAACGCGGTGTACCTAACACTATTCGGGACTTCAAACAGATCAGCATATGATCAATATGGGTGTCTTAAAGCATACAATGCATTTTCCAAGTACCATAATTCTCAGCTAAAACTTGCTTTGGAAACGTTTAGGCACAAATACCCTCATGCAAAAATAAGTTATGCTGATTATTATGGTGCTGCTAAGAGATTCTTCCATGCCCCCAAACACTATGGTAAGTATCTAAGTTTTTTAAGAGCCAATTATATTCATACAGCAATTTTATTACATTATTAAATCAAGACGATAAATTACATCCAAAATTATATTAAAAAAAAAATTAATAATCAAGTATGTAAACCTACTATTCAGTAGAAAAACTTATTCAACGATCATTGTGATAAAGTATGTAATTAAGATCAATATTTATGAATGATGTGACATTAGGTTGTTAATGGGTTGACTTTTGATCCGAAAATTGATTTGAATTATGGATCAATCTAATTATAGATACTTGCAATGGGAATAGGTGGATCAAATATCAAGTAAGTAATCTAATCCATTAAAATTTGAATTTGAATTTGAATAATATTTTTCATTAAAATAATGATTTTATATATAAATAATAGTAATAAAGTTTTCGAAATAGAACATAAAATATGTGGCACTATGATTAATAATGTATAAATTAATATTTTTGAGGTACTTTGCTTAACAAAATAATATATATTTTCCTAAATATTTTAAGATATTCTGCTAATTTTAGTTTTTGCATGAGATATAATATTTATTTCTTAATTACTTTCTCAAAGAAATTGATTGGCCTTTTAGTTTTTATTGACTGTTATTTCGGTCAATTTTCCTATCAAATTTTGAGTTTTTGTCCAATCCAGGCTTGGCCTAATTTTAATCTTGCATTGAATTTGGTTATAAAAATGGGTAATTGAATTCATATCTGAATTATATTGATTTGATCCAAATCTGACAAATTTCTAAAGATTTTAGAAAAGAAAAAAAGAAATGTAAAACAACTAACGTTTAGTTGCTTGGAAGTTTTAATTGTGAAGGCCCCATTGGAAAAAATACTCAAACAAGGCATAATTTCAGGATTTTCTAATGGGGCATTAGTGGCTTGCTGTGGGGGAGGCGGACCGTACAATTTCAATACTTCTGCAGAATGTGGTGCACCTGGATCAAGGACCTGTTTGGATCCGACAACTTTTGCGAATTGGGATGGAATTCATTTAACTGAGGCAGCTTACCGCTACATTGCCATAGGCTTAGTCAATGGGCCTTTCGTTACCCCGCCACTCAGATTCTCTCCTATAAAAGCGCTTTGATTTTTTTTTTCTTTTTTTTTTTTTTTCATTTTATCTAGTGGTTTATATATTATATAAATAAATGCTAAACATATTAAATATTTTTTTTTAAAAAAAATTGATTATAGATTGATATGTGTATGTTGTATTGCTATTCTATTTACTAATGTCCACAATTTCACTCTATTTACATTTTTGGACATATAATAATATGTACATATGTTTGTACTAAAAAATGTCAACAACTTTTTACTAGCAACTATTGACACAAGCAGTATTCTATGCACATAAATTTTATTGAGCATTATTTATAGAAAAAAATATATTTTATAAATGATCCGCTGCATATATCAACACATAATAAACATCAACTGTACAATAATGTCATTATCATTACAACAACAAATAATGATCCGTAGTCAATTAGCAATTACCATGAAACTAGTCATAATACTTATAACCTTTAAGGGACTTCGGATTCAAAACCTTAAAATTTTGGAAGCCTTAATGTTGGCCTAATACTAAACTACTTAATGACCCAAAATATTGAAATTTTAAAAAGCCACATGGCTTAGTTAACATTCTCTGTTCTAAAATAGTTTTTTATCTTTTATTTCACTTCATAAAAACATGTGAAGTGTATTAAATATTTTCTTATAAACAAAATTAATAGATATCGTATTATACTTAGCATATATTTATATAATAGAATAGAAATCGAAATATAAATTGAAATGGAAAATTTAAAGTGTACGTGATTCACTTTAATTACATCAATTTGTGAGGGGAAAATATTCTTGAGACACAATCATAGAAAAGCACATCAAGTGTCGGATAAAATGAAGCTAAAAACACTAGAAATAGACCTCTACGTGCACCCTCGTTGTCCTGTCTACCCAGAGAAATTCGATCCGTACGTAGAGCCCAATTACTTCTCAAAAATGTCCCTTTTTTCTCCTCGACGATTCCTGTCACGACAACCAATCTTCTCCAAATAGAGTTGACTGTTTACTACACACCACTATAGGTCATTTTCTAGTCCCACATTATTAAGGTAAAATGTTGGTATATTTTACTTAGGGAAACTTAAATAAAAGATATCGGTATATATTCGCTGCAAGGAAAAAAATATTTTTGACAACATATTAAGTGATAACATGAAAGTTGTTCAACATATATAGAATATGTGTTGTACTATTGACAAAAATTCATCAAAGTTCTTTGATGAAGATAAATATTGTTCGTATTGCATTTTTCTTCTACCTTCATTAATTTCCATATTTGATGTGGGACAAGAGAAAAAGGGACCCAAATACCAAAGCTTAGAAGATTATTCAAATTGAGGCCGAGTCGGAAACCAAGAATATGGGCCAGGTCCCACCGCAACCCCACCTCCATAAATGTAAATATTGCTGAATATTTGACCCGAACCGAACCAACCATAGGACCACAATTATAGGATACGGGTCAACTTGACCCCAACGAGTACCTGGCTACGACCCTGAATAATGACCGTAGATAGGCATTTTGTAATAAGCCTAGAATAATGCCACGTGTTATAGTGCAAATGGCATAACTTGTCACCTATAAATATCCCCATTATGCCACTGTGCAGAGACTAATTGATAGATGGTAGTTCGCAGTGACCTTACTCTGCCATAATAAAAGCAATATTTTTCTTATTATATTTCAAGTATTCATAAGGTGGTCAAGCCACTATTGTGCATTAATAACCTTTTGTACTTAATTAATATTATAAATAGAAGTTGTAAGTACTTGGAAATTGGTCATACAAACATTGCAAAACGTGATTATATGAACACATATTATTACTGCTAGAATAGTAAATAAATCAAATTAAGTCAATCGAAAATGTTATCTTAAGTTTTAAAAATTGTGATTAAGATTGGTTCGAGTGTTAATCAAATCAAGTTTGAACATACTCTAATTGAGTCAAATTCGAATAATTATTAACAATCGATTTCAAATCAAGCATCAAATAGTTTGATCCATTATTTAGCCCTCCCTATCACTCGTATTCGCACCGTTCTATATGACTTAGCCCTCAACATACGAACCTTTTACAATGATTTTTACAGCACTTCAGGAGGCAAATTAATTGAGGTACATTTACATTGTTGTACCTCACACAATTTCAAAAGACATAATAAATATTTTTGCATGGGTAGTTGTAATAGTGTACATATGCATGTGTTGGACCAGCATGCAAGAACACTTAATTTATCTAAAACCTACAAATTGGGGCTTTGAAGGACCACTTTCATTTATTAATAAGTTCCCCAACTCGTGTCACATTCCTTTCGTGCCCTTCAAAATTAAACACCGCTCACTACTCTTCCCTCGCATTAATATATCTCTTTGTTTGTTTGTTTATTTATTCTTTTTTAAACTTTGCATGTGAACGAATAGGTCATACAAGATATGAATATTTTCTACTTTCATTAATAAATTGAATGAATATTTATCCTCCAACGGTCCAAGTACCTCTTCTAGGTGATCTATTAATAAAAAGGAATTTGAAAAAAAAAATTAAGATAATTTCATAGTAACCAATGTTGTGATCTTAGTTTAAACATAAGTGAAATCACCGTTGTCATTTGCCAGCAATCATGTTAAATCCTACGAGATAAGGAGATAAATATTCTTTTTTTTTTCTCTAACTTTTTTACTTCTTTATATTATTACTAGCTTAAGCGTCACATGGTTAATTTTGAACAAACCACACTCAATGATCTTAGTGATCCATTTTTATAATTTTAGGTTGAACCATATTGTTTACATACTAATTTATAACTTTTCTTCCTAACCCAATCTCACGTAACTTACAAAGAGCAATCCACCAAGAAACTCACAACAAGAGTTATTACTTCAAGTCTCAACTGAAATCAGCTTCGACTTATTAATTTACTCAAAATAAATATTTCAAGGACAAAAATCATTATTATACAGAAACTAAAGCAAAGTTGACTCTAAATTTTGGCATTTATTTGTTTTAGTATAACGTGGTCCGTGAAGGGGTCAAGGGCGACTTAAGCAAAGACAAACGAAATTGTGAAAAGGAAGGAACAGGGTTGGTTAATGGTCGCATTCGTTTTGCCAAAAACCCTTAGTGCTGAAAGTGATATATCAGCCATTAAATTTATATGAAACTCCACCTAAACTACTACTTACAATAATATGTGACAGGTCACAATTAATTTACCACATATGACCATATAAGTTGGTGGGTTTTATTGATCATTATTGAATCAATCTAATTTAGAACCTACTTTATAGTTTATAAGTTTTCCTATGTTACCTACTCGTGTTTTTGTCACTCGTTAGTTACGTCAAGTCTAATTGAGGAAGAGTTGCGAGGTATTAAAAAAACCCGGGGGG
>JACFYI010001571.1:1099297-1110459 GCA_014898755.1 Handroanthus guayacan
CCCATGTGAAGGGATCCGCTTCAATTACATTATTCTCTACATTGTATGTCACGTTGGGGAGTGTTACGATAAACCCAAAGACAGTGTGGCGTTGTTGCAATCGTTTGAGATACATATGAGCCTCTTTATAGGTAAAGTTATATGCATACTTAAAGTTTACCGAATCAATTGACGTTCGAATAGCAATAACGTCAGAATGATTGATTGTAGAGTTCGCCGCTCTAGCGTAATCAGCCAATCTGAAAATGAACTCTTGTTCGTAAGTCGCATTCCAACGTTCATCGTAAAAGATTTCGGCTTGATGTCGAGGATTTCTTGGCGCCATTGAAAATTTGAAAATGGAGGTTACACTTGGACAAGGCTTAAACACGACTAGAGGAATTAGGTATACAAAGGAGCAATGAATTTTTTATGAAGTGATTTCTCAAACAATTACTTGGGTGGATTTATAATGGTTGGCCACTATAGACGAAACAATACAATACAATCTAGCTTGAATGTATAGTCATTCAACTTGTTATATTATTCTGAAGGCTATCCATAAAAGATGATTCTTTAGTTGTCCTTTTGCTTTTGCATATTCCCCAAGCGTGACCCATTGCCATATTTATTCAAATATATAATAATGAAAAGTAAAATGAAAGGATGGAAAGATGACGTATGCATGAAAATTTTGATCAAAAGAAGAGTAATGGAAGTGACAATTCCATGTACCAAGACAACCCTCTACAGAGTTTATTCTTTCCAAACCTTTATTCTATTTTTTTAATTTTTTATTTAATGAAAATGGAGAATAGAAGTGGCGGTACAATTATGGATTTCAAGACAATTTTTTTTATTTTATATTTTTCAATTTTTTATTATTATTATTATTATTATTATTATTATTATTACTATTATTATTTCAAGACCAATTTTTTTATTTTTTTGTATTATTGTTTTTTTTTATGAAGACAAACGTTTTTTATTTTTTTTTATTTTTATTCTTTATCAATTTTTCATTTCAAGATAATGGTTTATTTATTTATTTATTTATTTATTTATTTATTTATTTATTTATTTTTATTATTATTATTATTATTATTATTATTATTATTATTATTTTGATTTCAAGACAAATGTTTTTTAATTTTTTTAGAATTTTTTTCGATATCTTCAGGACAACGGTTGTTGAGAAATGCTAAGGACAGTTGTGTAATTTTTTCGCACCAATATCACCTAATACAACAAATTCACTTACTATCAAACGTTAAATAAATCACATATTGATGGTAAAGTGGAATAATTATCACCTATTTTATTTAAATTTACGTATAATATTTATCTATATATGTGGAGTAAGTCATAGATTAAACATATATTTCATGCAAGACAACTCTTTATTGAATACAAGTGTAACAATTCATGCGCGTTCAATAAAAAATTTGATATTATTTTCACAAAGATATTCTTATCCACATAGTTCCAAAAGAGGTGAAAAGTGACCCTAAAAAATAACTCACTGATACGGTTATTTTCGCATAATGGAGGAATTAAAATAGAAATTGACTTTTGAAATAACAAGGCCATGTTTAATTATAATAAATTATTTTGAGAGCTACATTATTTACATATGGTGGATATAATTTTTTAATGTCCATTGGAGGTTTATAATGAATAAATCTTGTGAATTATTCAGCAAACAAGAATAAATTATTCCCCAACACCTTTGAAATGGTAAAAATCACATAAATTGTTTGAGACAAATCTACCCACGCAGCCTTCTTGAAACTGCAAGATCCTTTAATACAATTTACACCAAGGTTTGTGTTCATTTAATCCTCTCCAGGTCGCGTTGTGTAGCTTAATCCATGTGCTTCTTGGATTAATCCACTAATTCCCAGAGAGACCATACGTTACCAGCTAAAACTAGTGACATATGAAATGCTTACTTGTGGTCCTACTGTCTGCATCCTTACCTAAAGATTATCGGAAGCACTTGATATAAACAAAACCAACCTTTGGAATCTCTATGATGTTGTCTGACTATTCAATTTCTGTATCCTTTGACTTTTTGCTAAACCATAGATAAAAATGATAAAATAAATGAAAATATATGAAACTAGTTGGGCTTGAGTAGTTTACTATAAACACATTCGTGTTTGACTTGTTAAACAACCAAATTAAACTGAACTTTTAGTTTAATGAGAAAATTTAACTTAAATGGATAGCATGTTGTTTGGCTTAATTCTCATGATGTAACTCTCACACTCTTATACTTTCTATCCCAAGTCTCAGCTATCTATTATCTCACATGAACTGTATATATGGATGACATAGGATTTTTTCTTTTTACTGTTTACAATGCAATATATTACACTATGAGCATAAGTATTTTCTGGATGTAACTATGTCATTCACTGATTGAGGGCCCAACTTTGCACTATAATTTTGTTGAGAGTGCATACTGTGAACTGTATGTTGTTCGTAACTATTGTAGCTGACTGCTTAGCTGGTTGCAGGAAATACGTCCCTGGACACATATGATGGAAGTTCCACAACTTCATGGTTTTGGACCAGCTGTAAATAGATTGTTGGAAGCATATAAGATATGTCTCCTACCTGGGTAATCCTATATCACCCTGAAAATACAAGTGGCATACAGGACACAATAATTATAGATATTGTGAGGAAAATACAAACAAGCCACCGATTGAAAGAAAAAATGCATATAATACAACATAGAAAAGCCGGGTGAAACTTCAGCAACTGAATTTATACGCTAACTTGTTCATTGCAAAGCTTAAATAGATACATCCGTACATTAAAACACGAAACAAAATTAAATACCAATGTACTAGTCGTCTACATAGTATGTAGTTCTTGCTTATATATTATTAGGGCACATGATTGGCAAAAAGGGTGAACACGTCAATCCATGTAGCTAAGCAAAAGTGTTCACTATAACGTTATAATATTGTTAAAACCGTCACAAGCAGGAACACTTTTTCAAGAGCAAAATCCTTCAATCAACCATACCTGCCTGACAACAGCATACGGACAAATTCCATACAAGCCTTCTTGTGCATTCCCCAGAAAATGTCCATTTCCTCCTTGTTGAGTGATAGGCGATGCGTAGCATCTATTTATTGTTCCAATGTCAGGTCCGGGATGTCCGCAAGAGCTTCAAATAGCTTACCTCTAGCTGAGGTATCTACATCTCGGGAAGGAGACTGTGCCAACTTGTCAGCAATATGTCCAAAGGTGGTGGATGTGCTCTTAATGAACTTGCCTAGAACATCTTCAAGATTGTCTGCACAACGCATGCACCTCTTTCGCTTACCGATCGAAGAGGAATTGTTTGGGACCTGTTGAGCCACATGAGGTGGCGTATTAGAAGTGGCGTCCTCAAGTGGTTCATCATCATTGTTTGGTGCAAGGGGGCTACTATTTTGGCCAAAACCAGTGTCAACATCATGCGCCGTGTCCTTTGATGCAGATTCTTGTATTAAACTGTGAACAACGTCCCCAACGTCCACTACACCCCTACCATGCGCCCTATCATTCCCAAATATCTCTACCCACGCATTAAACCATGGCAGTGGTTTCCCCTTTAGCTGTGCTGCACCACGATGTACTTGCATTATGCAAAAGATAAAAGTTGTAATAATTGTTTGATAATTATTTGTATGGTTTAGAATGATTGGTACTGGATGCCCATGGAACAATGAATAACCAATATTATGTATGAATGCTTATTTACCCTAATATATTCATCCCAAACAGAATCAGATTCAGGCACAATCATATTCGTGGATGGGTCCAACCGTGCACCAGCCCCGTCCCTAGATCCTAGGATTTCAAGGACGTGGCCGTAAGTCCTCTTCCATCCGTGCAGTTTGGACTTGATGTGTTTAACTAGTATCCCATATGTCGGGAACTTTCCAGCCATCATAGATTGCAATCGCGTCATATAGCCACCTCGGAAGGTTCCATCGCACTGCCAACCTTCTGCACGCAAAGTCTTAAGAGCATTTATGAGAGCTTCCTCTTCCTGAGGTGTCCAATAACGTCTTGGCCCTTGGCTACTTTGGTTCGTCCTACCCATGCTCCTTGAACTGCAACCTGATGGTTCCATCGCTCTGAAATTACAACAGAAACAAAATTCAGGCTAGTATCTAATGATCTGATTATTATATTGAGCACTGAGTACACACAACATAGTAACATGTGTAATTGCAAATGCTAAGGAAGCAAATTTACATCAAATAACAAAACAAATGGCTCGGTCAAACATGTGGTTACACATATAATTTTTTCACAATGTACAATACATCATAAAGCACAAGTTCATAGAATCCATATCACAAGCTTGTCCACACAATGAAAAGCAAGGTGAAAGCTAAAATAACAGTATGTATTTATTCATTTCAAAAACTTATTGAGGAGGCGAATGAGGCAAAACTCATCCGCCTCTCTAATTATGAAACATTTCTGCTGCCAAATCATCTCTCCAAGTGTTCCACGCACTTGAGCTCTCGATCGTGTCAATGAAATTGCCATTTGTTTCTTCATCACCATCACTTTCATCTGACACGATATCTTCAAATGGATCATGAATCATTTGTGTCCGGATGAAATTGTGTAATAGGGCACATGCGAGTATAATATAATTTTGTTGCTTGATTGGGTAGAAAGAAGGAGATCGAAGTATCCCCCATCTACTCTTCAGCACTCCAAATGCCCTCTCTATTACATTTCGAGCTCTGGAATGCTTGAGGTTGAAATATTCCTTGGGATTCTGAGGGGAGGAGGGTCCATTGCGCCATTCTTGAATATGATACCATGTACCGCGATATGGAGTTAGGAACCCTTCACAATTTGTATATCCAGCGTCACACAAATAATAATTTCCTGATGTATTAAAACAAAGTAATAATATCACATAAATTGATAAAAATTAGTGAATATCAATAGTCATCGAGAAATTTATATACGTCAAAGTAAAGTGGAACTAAGATCTTACCTGCCGGCACCCGGAGACCATGTGGTCTGTTCAGTGCATCCCGTAAAACACGACTATCTGCTGCAGAGCCTTCCCATCTGGCAAGAATATATGCAAAGTTCATCTCACGATTGCATACACCTAAGACATTCACTGTAGTTTCCCATTTTCTAGACCTATACTGTACTTGTTCACTACAGGGCACCCGAACTTCAATACAAGTCCCATCTGGAGCACCAAGACAACCCTACATTCACAACAAGTGTAAGAGCCATTATATATAAGTAAAAATATTGCAATGCCAATTGTTATTAAATAAAATGAAAAGGGCACGCAATATTGAACATGTGATAATTAATACAAAAATACATACCTTGAAATATTTCCATGGGTCAGTATTACAATCATCACCAACCGGATGAGGCTCCACAAGCAATAAGTCACTTATTCTAATAACAGCTTTCAACGTCTGGTTGAAGTATTTGGAAATCGTTTGACCTGATCTCTTGAACCTCTTTTTCACAATTACATTTTTCGTATGATGGGCCAAAATCAATAGAAAACTTGCAATCTTTTCCGAGACACTAACAAACTTTTAATTTTGGAGACCTCCAATATTTTCTAACAGATAACAAAGTCTAAAGAAGGCATTCCTATTGATACGGAGGTGGTCTAGACACGTCTTATCATCAAGTGAAACAATATCCCTCAAGTGTTTAGCTTGATCATCCATCTTATAGATCAAACTCCATCTCTTAGGGCTTCTGGAACTTTTACGTGTTTACAATGTAGACCATAACAAGTATACACGATAAAACAAGTACATACAAATGATAGTTCGTAACATAGTAACATAGACCCACACCAAAATCTGAATTCTTTTCCTTCGGTCCATGCCGATGGTCGTCAAACACTCCTAAGCACATGATAAAACAATCGGTAATGTAATTGTATGTATTGAACGCTACAACCAAGAAAATATGAGAACATTAATTTACAGGCCATTTCAACAGTTATAAGAAAATAAGGACTAACCTCTCTATTTGTTTTTTTCAAAGCCATATCCTTTTTTTTTTTTTCATTCAGTTATTCCATAAACAGACTTGATGCATACATAGACCAATATTTGATAAAACATGAAAATATCACATGTCAAATGGAAAGTGTTGTATATATGTCAAGAAAAAACAATATCAAATGTAACATAAGCAGTTAAAGTTGGGCATAAATTACCATTTTGTAAATAAAAATGCATTAAATCAAACATGTCAATATAAGGAACACAGAAAATGGTGCACTGTGGTTGCAAGAAGAAACAATATCAAATGTCCCATAAGCAGTTAAAGTTGGGCATAAATTACCATTTTGTAAATAAAAATGCACTAAATCAAACATGTCAATATAAGGAAAACAGAAAATAGTGCACTGTGGTTGCAGAATTGACCTTGCATTGTTCATGCTAATTATCACCTATTTGGATAGGAGGGGAAACAAACATGAGGTCAATGAATTGACGAAGCAAATGCGGGCAGTGGGTTCAGAAGGTGGGATGAAATACAAGGTTCAAGGAGATAACAACCATTTGAATAACGGGAAACAATATAATAATGGTTGCAATGATTGGCCAACCATTTTGCACAAGTGTCTCTCAACAATGAATAACTCACGTGATTTGCTGCTCAAACATTCCAGAACATATGTTGAAAGTCACATTGATTCTCACCCATTTTTTTTGAATAATGGGAAACAATATAACAATGGTTGCAATGATTGGCAAACCATTTGGCACAAGTATGAATGAACAATGAGTAACTCACGTGGTTTGCTGCTCAAACATTCCAGAACATATGCTGAAAATCACATTGATTCTCAAACATTTTTTATAAATTAATCTTTCCTTAAATTTTCCTTAATCTCCGTAAATATAAGAATGGCCTAATTGACATCCTTTCCTTCTCACTTTTGGTAGTAAACTTATAATTTATTATAAAACTTTTTTCTTCTATTTCTCTAGTAATACCAATTGAAAGATTCGACCATCCATTCCGACTAAACTTAACAAAACCACATTACAATCTATTTCCCAAACTTTGGCTAGTCGTCTCAAAACCCTTTTCTTTTGTTTTTCCACTCTCCCGACATTTAAGAATCGAAAAACAAATAAATGCTTCACAAAAAAATCAATTTGTCAAACTGAGAAGAAATAACAAATTAGCTCTTTAGATCTGATAACTGAAAACATGTGGGATTGTAGTGGGTTCAAAAGACAAACATATATATACAAAAATATACATACACGATATCTAAACATCCTTTTACGGGTAAAGAAAAGCACAAGTTATCAGTTATGGAGTTTTGTTACCGTCAAGCTTCGATCGTTCTTCAACCCCTTGCCCACCGCCGACGTCAATCTCCTCCTCCACCTTGTAGGGGTTTCTTTCTCTGTCTGAACATCGTTTTTTTGTGGTTACAAAAAGACAAATGAATTGATAGAAAATGGGGTACAATTGTAATTGGAAGTGAAAAAAGAGGGGTATAAAAGTCATTTTATATTTCAGATCTCCCAATCTCATTATGGTGACTGATAATATCTGGGCCATGTTTGCTACTCTTAACTTCCATAATCAGCAGCACAGTGTGGGCTTGAGATAAAAAACGGGCTAGCCCGCTTCTTCAATACAAGGTATCAAACATGATATTAAATTATACAATAGCCTAATCCATGGTAATATGCCCAATCAAACAGGCCCTTTGGAAATTATATCCTATAAAAAATTGCATCATTTAGTATCTTTTTGTTGTTATGCCATTAGAGGAAATTACATTTTATTTGGCTAAACCATTGCCACACTTGAAATTCCCTCTTTAGGTATTTAGATATGAATTTTCCATATTTACAAGGGGTTAAATATTTAATACCCTTTGTAAATATCCTAATTGGCAAAAAAATCCCCTATTATTTTTTAATTGGTGAATAACCCCCCCTGTATTTATGCAAAATAGGCTTTTTAGACCCTTTGGCTTGGTGTGCATCAAACGCACCGTAAGTTGTGTTTCTTTCTTGCATTTGGATATCTTTTAACATATGAAAGGATTGCAATACCCTTATTATAACTCTGAAAACAATAAACTATCTTCTTTCTTGTTTTCCGTCTTTTATCTTGAAAACTCTACTTCAAACACTTCATACTAATTCTGTAAATAAGTAGTTATTTTCTTCCCTCTTTCATCTTGAAAATTCTAGGCTCAAATACTCCATTTTTTTTTTATGGAAAACATCATCAATATGTCTACCCCAATCATTTTGCATGCATTAATTAATCAAATAAATTCCACTCCATATAATCAAGAATCAATACATGTTAAAGCAAATATTCTTGAATCAAATTACTAAAACTCAATAAAAAAATTTTAAATATTTTAGAAATCGGAAAACCCTCAATGAACATCCTCCATACGTTCATTTGAAATAAAGTAAGGTATTACCTTAATAGTAAAAAATGACTTTATTGCACCGTCAATCACTCCGTAAATAGATGATTAGGGTTGAATTAGGTTGAAAATTTTGATCAGGGTTCTTAGTTTTGAGAGACAAAGAAATGAAAAGAAAAGGAGTAGAAGGTCTCGAATATGAAGAAAAGGCTAACTTTTAGAAAATAAACTAGGGCAAATAGGAGATTTGATAATTCAAATATTAGTCTAAAATAACTGGGGCAAGTAAGCTTGTTTTATATAAATATAAATATAGGGGGGTTATTCGCCAATTGGAAAATGATAGGGGGTTTTCTGCTAATTAGGATGTTTACAAGGGGGTGTTAAATATTTAACCCTATTTACAAGTGGTGTGATAATGTCTATCACATAGTGATAGAATAGCTTGAATGAAAGAATTGACTAAGAATTTGTTTTTTTTTTCTTTTTATCAAAAAGCATACGAGTTGAGCTAGCTAACAAGTCTAACAATTCAACTTGAAAAATGTTTGAACTAAATCTACTCATGTTCGA
Source organism: Handroanthus guayacan (assembly GCA_014898755.1). Lineage (NCBI taxonomy): Eukaryota > Viridiplantae > Streptophyta > Magnoliopsida > Lamiales > Bignoniaceae > Handroanthus > Handroanthus guayacan. The sequence continues at coordinate 1,108,287 of JACFYI010001571.1, forward strand.
GTCAAATAATATTTATCCGTAAGCTTGTGAGTCTATTTTTTATCACTACATATTATTGTAAATGATTAGATATTTGTAAAATAATTTAAGTTTTTTAAGTTCTAATCCATGACCAGACACGATAAATTCAAGCATGAACTCAAAACTCAAATTCAAGTCAAATCAACTAAGTCAAGATTGAGTATCATTCTCCTCAACTCATCGAGCTCAAGATTAAACCTAAAAAATATTCAAGTTAAACCTCTATTCGACCTGATTATATCAGAAGAAGAAGATGTGAAAGAAAAATCCCGGAGTTTCCAACCAAAATCAACAAGTTGAACATTTGCTTGCACAAGAAGTGCACTGCAATGCAACAAGAGGCATTTAGCCCCTTTCATTAGATATCCAATCCTCGTTCCTTCATGCATATATACAATCTCTCTATCCATCACTCTAATAAGGCAAACTCTTGGAACTCGAACTTGTCACCAAAGACTTAAGCTTCGAACAATCCCCACCACCATTTGCTCTTCGAGTTATGGTTTCCAAATTCTTATACAAACTTTGCTTCACAATTTTCTTCATCAATTTCTTTCCTTCATCAATATCCCTCTCATTAATAGGCGAACCCATATAAACCCGACCCATCTGAGGACCCGAATGGGGCCCCATTTTCATCTGCCTTTCGTCTTTAAACCACTGCAGTATTTTCACAGCTCTTTTCTGCGCCAGTGGACTTCCCAATAAAGCTACTTCAAGAAGCACTTGAACTATTCCAGCTTTTGCCATTTTTTGCCTTTGCAATAAACTCTGATGAGCTAAAATCATCAAAATATAAGCCGATAATTCTTGGCTTTTCGGCTTATCTTCCCATGACATAATCTCTATTAAGCTTTCAGGCACCATAGGATTATTCTCCAGTGCTTTCTTGCCTTCCAAGGTTACAACCAAGTTTGCCAAAGTAGCTAATGATTTTTCTGATAGCTGTTTTTCTGAGGAAAGTGTCATTAGGGTGTTGACAGCTCCAGTGCAAATCAAAGGCCCGATGTTGTCTAAAAGTGTAGAGAGATTGAACAATGTGGTTAAACACGATTCTTTGGTTTCTGTAGTATTTGGATTTGAGTCGAGAATGGAGATTATAATGCGAATAATTGTTGTTGAGTCGAGGAAAATTTGGGTGTTGGCGAGGGATGATATAGACAAAAGGAGTTGGGCAAATTCTTGCCTTGCTGTTTCGTTTAAGACTCTGATGTTTAAGGGAAGTTTTGATAAGATTCCTGATTCCACCATTAATGCCTTGTTCCTGAAAGAAAGAACAGAGTAAAAGAATATCATTGATGAAGGAGAGAGGACTCGTGTGTTAGTGAATATGGATTAAAATAAGCGTAAGCTGGAAAAAATCAGACATTTGAGGAACAAAATGTTGATATTCTTCATTTTTTTATGGCAGGTGGCTTTAGAAAATCTATAATGGGCCGAAAGTGGAACATTACTTTAAATTATGTTGACATTGTGTAGTTTAGCATTAATAGTTGGAATTACTCAAATGTCATTAACAAGTGGTGGAACCGTGCCCTACTTTACTAGCACAACCTGCCCTACTTTACTAGCACGACATGAATTCAGCCATACGAAGGATCTTCTATTTAAAACGGTATTTCATCTCATACTTCTTGTATTAAATATGTGTCATGTATATTAAAATTTTTTGTTGCAAAGACACATAGGTGTAGATGTCATACACTTGTCATATATTTGTGCAATTGAGTAGAAAATGAAGCACAAATTGAAATAGAGAATCCAAAGTGATTCAGCTAGCAACTCAGTTAATTCCCGATAAAGTAAAGAATGTGTCGCATAGTTGCATCCATCCTTATTTTAGCAAATTGCCTTATAAATAGGAGAAATAAGTTCATTTTAGCACTACACAAAATTTCATCCTTTCGAATTAAATTGACTTTAGTGTAGAAGAATTTTACTACAACACTAACGATTTTTGTACTTTCAAATCGTATTGATACATAAATCCACATCCACGTGATTAGAAGAAATCCCTCTAACTCAATTCATGTAGATAATCATGTGTGGAACTTAATTACTGGGGCGGGGGTTTTGCCGCCGACGGTCATGATCAGACATACGGGCACCGAAACCTTGCCATAAACTTGAGACTGACGTGCCCCCCCCCCCC
>JACFYI010001571.1:1110559-1141707 GCA_014898755.1 Handroanthus guayacan
GAGAGAGAGAGAGAGAGAGAAAGCACATGCAGCCTAAAAATCCTGTCTGTTTTCTGGGGATGAAAGAATTTCGGGTACAGATCATGAAGTGCTAAAGATTTGTTACATGAAAATATTACCTTATATGGGATTTAAAGTTGTGGAATTCCCATATTACCTCTGACTAGGATCGTAAATAGGCGAATCAATCTATTTATATTTCAAGATAAATTAACCTTGATACATGTAATTCGATTGCTGGGATCTTGTCCTGAAGCAAAATAACACCATGAAAGTTTATTAGTTAACTGGCAAACGCCTTTCAAATACTCTCAAGTATAAAATTATCATATAATTAGAAACTAAAATTTATCGAATATGCATATGCATTTCATTCTAGTTGAGGGTATAGTGCGAGATTATTGTAACACAATATTATCAATTCTAATTTGATCCATTTGGTTTGTCCACATGACCTAATCAAACGATTGAGGTCAAACGAATTATATGATCTGAGTCAAGTTTCGACTCAAATAAGACAAAAGACATGGATTCTAAATGCTTTATTTTCATATTGAATTTTAATGGAAAGCATGCAGGAAAATCTTTTTTCACAATTCAAATAATGTAATTTTGTACTTTAATATTTGATCTTCACCTTGTTACTCTCTTTTTCCTTATGAAATTCTTTAAGCCAAACACAATAGAAGTGCTTTGGATTTGGGCTAATTCTTGGAGGCAAATCAGTCTTTTCTCCCCTACGTGCCTAATCAGCCCTTTTGTTGGAATAAGATTTTCTATTCCAAATTGTATTTCATCTTAAATTATATACCTTTAAATACATACCACGTGTTTTAAATATTTTTTTATAAAAATATTTAGTAATAAATACAGTATACATGGCATGTATTTAAAGCCATAAAATAGAAGATGAAACACAATTTGAAATAGGGGATCCCGTCCCCCTTTGTTACTCTATCCGTCAGGTTTTTAAGGCATTAATTGTTGAAAAACACGATTTACAATTTTTTTTTCTTGATCAGAAGCAAGAGTTATGGGTTCTTTCTTTTTCTTTTATTTTCTTTTATTTTCTTTTTTCTTTTTTTTTTTAAGTTGATCTGTTAGTTTTATATTATGACAATTAAACATCGGTCGGTATCCCTAAAAAACCGGCGACTTTTCTCCTAAAACAGGAGGCTTGATGTGAAAAATGCGATTAATCTAAAAATTAATCTTGATTGGAATGCGAACTTAATAATAAAGTGATATGAGGATAAAATATGCTTGAGGTGTATATAGAAAATTGATATTCACATTCAAAAAAATCTTCTTTCGATTTTATCTCTTTAATAAACTTTTTAGAATTATTTAAAATAATATTCCTTAATATTTTTTCTTTAAGTTTGATAGTTTTAATGTTAAACGAAATCCTAAAAGTTTAATTTTAGAAACGTTATATTTTTTACTCGTATTTTATAGAGTGAAATATCTAATGGTAGAAACTAGAAACTGATAATTTCTCCTTTATATACTCTAATTTTATTCAGTTTTTTTGCAAGCATATCATTTGTTAAAAATTTGATTTTTTTTATTTTCAACAATAAATCACTATAATTTCTAAACTAAATTAATTTGTTCTTATATGAATTAAAGACATGGTACTTTCATTTATATAAGGTAATAAAATTAAAAAATGCTGAATAAAAGATTTCGCACTAACATTTATTGCAAATAAATGAAATGATTTTACATTGTACGTTAATCATAAGAGTACAATAAAATAATATTTTAAAACTAATAAAGATTCTGAGAGATTAATTATTATAGAACGTGAATATGTTTCCCTATGCCTTATGCTTAACCTTGTATGTCATGTGTCCGGTTTCCTTATGTTTTCAATGGGGGAGATTAAAATCTACATAGCTGTCTGGTGTTTCCACCTAACAGCTAATCAACCTGCATTATTGTAGGCTCTGTGCTTTGCAAATTTAAGACAAAAATGAAGCTCATTAATTAGGGTAATTAATTTTAAGAAAGGACAAATCAGAGAAGATTTAGGGCGACACACTTGCGTTCTGCATTAATGGTCTCATATTAAATGTTAATCAAACAGAGGCAGGTAAATGCCAAGTGTATTGAATATTTCCTTATAAAAATACAAGGGTGTAGATAACATAGACTTGACAACCATCTATATAATAGAATAGGAGATTAAACTCGAAATAGAGTATAGAAAACAGCCCGGACTGAAAAAAAAAAAAAAAGAAAAGAAAAGAAAACAGCCCTACAGTCATAGTAACTAGGTTCTAGTTGGACTAGTTCAAAAGAACTAGATGTCTAGGCATTTATGAATGTGAACAAGATGATAATGTATTTTATATGTACGTCACATTTATTAGATATATAGTTTTAAATAATTACTTCCTTATTATTAATATTATCTTTTTATATTTCATATGTTATGTTTATATTATTTTCTAAAAAAAATTATTTTTAATAGCCTTAAAATTATAAAGTAGGTTTATTGTTTATTACTTATTAGTTCCAAACCTCTGTGCCTGAGATTGGGATAAGCGTTTCAAATGTACATTTAAATAAAAGTTAATGCACATTAAACGGAGGGAAATGTCAAATGCGCCGCACAGACAGGATAAAAGTGAAAATCTTCTGCACCAGCCGGGAATCGAACCCGGGTCTGTACCGTGGCAGGGTACTATTCTACCACTAGACCACTGGTGCTGTTGTTGAAACTCGCACATAGCGATTCTCAGTTGTCTGTTCAACATTCCAACACCAACATTCTCAATCCACGATAACATGCACTATAATTATCGGGCCATGAAACTCATAACTGAAATTACAATATTACATTCATATGTCCGTATATCCCAAAATTTCAACTCCAGAACTAACGCTCATTCCACCGTAGCACGACACAAATATACTTCACTGTAACACGACACTAAGTATTCTTCACATAAACATACAAATATAACATATTAATGCAACTTTAAGAACTCTCATGATGTATCAAAACAAGAAACACGTCGCCTTTTTTGAGGATAAAACAATTCTTGATCATACTCTGCCGATGCAGTAACCTTATCAAGAATATTACTCAAAGCCATTCGAATAGAACTCACAATAAGTTCCTGACCTGCAGCACTGTTACTGTCTCCTTCACGGGTCGTAATCAAGAATACACTTTTCAGTCGACCTCCCAAAGTAGAGATCTCACACTTCAGAACTTGTACGGGAAGATCATTGATAGCTTGCTTTAGATCATACATTAAATCAGGCTTGTAGTTGCAGCAAAGTGAAGCCCTTAGCAAGAAAGAACCATCATCCTCATTATTCTTGAGTATTTCGACTTCTACTTCATCAGCATCCATTGGAATGTGGAGTCCCTCATTGGCTTGTGTTGCAGCTGCCTTCAATTGCTTTACTTGGTTGATGACTTCAGCTAGTAATGTGGCTTTGTCCATCTGTTATATAGGAAGAATCAAGCTCGTATTGATGTTTTTATAGCATGTGTGTGTTACACTTCCAGATATCAAACAAAAATAGCACATTTAGCACATAAATACATGCCCTCGCATCTCGCCGTGTGGATATTGCACATTTACTGAAATGTCATTAAGGAATTCCTAGGTTAGGATCCAAGTTCAAAAATCAGTGCAGGTAACAATGAGAAAAGCCACGTGTCCCCTCCACATCAGCAAAATAGGAGAAATATACTCATTTTTATGGTATGCATTTACTAAGTTTACCATCCCAATTATTGTCATTACTCACCATATATCACCTTTTTCGGGCTTTGCAGGAGGATCAGAGGGTGTTCATGGAGCCCACTAGAGGTGTCAAATGAGCCGGGCCAAGCTGGCCCAACCCACGAAACCGTTTAGCCCAGCCCAAACCTGTTCCAGGCCTAGGCTTAAGCGGGCCGAAATCCTTTTTGCGGGGGCCCGGCCCCTAATCGACCCTTTTAACAATGAGGCCGGGCCTAAGCGATTTCGAGCTAAACGGTTTTGGGCTAAATGGGCCTTAAACGAGCTAAATGGTTCCGGCCTTAAATGGGTGAAGCGGGCCGGGCTTTTTTTTTTAATTTTTTTTAAGCAATACTTGATGTAATTGTAATGAAGAAGAAGAAATAAGCAATTTTTCATTTATTTAGTTCAAAGTACTCTTAAAAATGTAAAAAGAAATACCATAACTTTTATATACAACATATTTTATTAGTATGATAAAAATTGAAGTAATTTAAAATAATTTTTTTAAAGAATTAACATAATATAATATTTTAAAGTATTATTTTAGTTGTATTTTTTAGAAATATAATACTTTCATCAAACAGATAAATAATATTACGTCTTGAAAATTTTATATAGTATAATATTTTTCAAATATTAAATTAAATTAAATGATTAACAAACATTAAAAAAAAAAAAGTAATTATAGATTTAAGAAAAACACCACTTTTGTAGGTGGTAAATGGTTTGGCATAGAACCCATACCTGCAGCATTAATTTGAATGTAAATAGTGACATAATTATATAACTAAATCTCAACAAATTGCTTTATTAAAAAAATTACTAATGTATTATACAAAATTTTTCCGTTTTCCTTATTTTTTCAAATTTTATTTAATTTTATTTTATTTGATTAATTAATTTTTTTTTTTTTAAAAAAAAAATTAAGTGGTTCCGGTCCCGGTCTCGGTCCCAGGCTATCCGGGCTGGCAGGCCAGGCTGGTCCCGGGCCCAATTGAACCTATAGACACCGGCCCGCCTATGAACAATAACTAGTCCCGAGCCAAGCCTATTTTGACACCTCTAGAGCCCACCCACTGATCCCAACCGTTTCTTGTGCTTCAAGTGCACAACGATTTGAGCTTGATGAAATCCCAATACTGGAATGATATCGTTATGCCCTATTTTTTTTTCTGGTAGTGAATTCATGCAACTTCTTACAAAATGGCTTGGGGGCAGCTTCTTACAAAATGGATTGGGAAAATATGTGGTGAATAAAGTACAAACCAAGAAGAAGACGACATGACTTATTTTCCCATATGTTTTCTTTATTCTTCCTAACAACTCCAAAACTATACACACTTATAAGATTTGTGTGTCTTCATCTCACTGCAAAATGCCACCATTTCTAGTTTTGGACAAAACACAGACAAAGTAAAACAAATAGTCTTTTCTTAATAGCATCAACCAGCATAACACGCCAACTATTGACTTAGCAGGTATAAAATAATGAGAAAGTCAAATTAGACAAAGTCAGGAGGCTTAATTTGTTTAGTAACACATCTTGAAACATAACTTAGGAAGCTTATTCAACAAAGTCAGCTTTTGCAACCACACAAAGAATACGATGGCAACATAATCTATATATTACACCTTCACAGGAAAGTCATAAATTGTTTATACACGTCTCTTTTGTTATTTGTTCGCTTACTTCAGCACAAACATGAATTCAAATACGAGAAGACACTCCCCATTATAAACACTGGAAAATACAATCCAATCATAATCTTATTCAGTCACATCAAACTTTAGATGCAGAAGCGAAAACTTTGACCTTCGATAATAAATTAATATTCAAAAATTCAAAAGAAGATAGTAACTAGCTATTGTATTATTGTTCAGCACCAAAACGTTCTCAAATTTAATACTGTAGGTTGAAATGTCAAAAAGAGTTGACAATTTTGAGAATACAAATGAACCTTTTTACTTTGCTAAATTTTAAAGACGAGATGATCACACTCACAACATACTTGAGACAAGAATAGAATGCGTTAAGGGACTCAAGGAACCACGCACAACAGGAATCAAACTATAGCACTACCAGAATCACCTCACATATGTACCAATTCCAAAACTCCAAAGGACTTTGATAATTTCCTCATTCTCATTTGTAATATAAATGACAAACGATGAAAACTGCAGAGTAAAATCCATGCTCTTCAAGCACACAAACAAAGCACATAATATTTGCAATCAAATTCTTTATGAACTAGATAATCTTAACTAAACTAGTAGGTAATATGTGCTACAGCAAAGAATATTTACTGACCTTTTCATTGTTCGGTACAAGGCCTCGAAGAGTCATCAAATGATCATTGATTCGTTCTCTCCTTCTCCTTTCTGCCTCACTATGACTCTTCAAAGCGGCTATCATCTTTGTCTCTGAAGCCCCACTTTTCTTCCCCATTCTCCCTGAAGTCTTCACCAACTCTCCCTTCTCATCATCCAAAACCAATGATTCTTTAACCGGTTTTGAACCACTCCCCCAATTTTCTGTAAGCCCGCTTACATTTTGGGATGATTGATTCAATAAATCACCCCAATCTGACTCAAAGTTTAAGCTATATGGATTCTCAAAATACATATTTATTATTGCAACAACTCAAAGATCTCTAGTTTCTCAAAATAGTTGTTAACTTATGTTTGAAGAAGATCATCACAAAGCACGTTCGCTAAAACAGATTCTTCACGTGTAAAATCACTCTCAAAACTAGTTCAAGAATTGAAAACAATAAATCTTGGCCACAAATGATAAGTGCCTGAGAAAGTAAAGCTCGATCTTTCCAAGTGCCAAGAAATCTATATCCAGCATAAACTAAATGCAAATCTTTTACACATACAAATTATAAAAAGAGGAATTTGCCCGTGTTCCACACAATACAAGGCAATATGGAAGTAAAATATTTAAGGGTCTAGGCCAGGAGGGCGAGTGGCGAGCGCAAACCAGAAGGAAAGCATTTTCGATCGAATCTTAAGCGCGGCCACAGAAGAGATGATGAGAGTGAACGATGGGAGGGACATTATTTTCTTGAAGAGGGAAACACAAGGGATTTTGCCGATGGCTTATCGAAAGAAGATATTACGATCAGTGACAAGAGATCAAAATCTTTTTCTTCTTGACAGTCTTGAATTCCTGCATTTCAAAATATTTTTCAGTTTGAATGAATTTTTGATACCCTCTTGGAAAATTAAATGAATATACAAAACCTAAGAAGGGAATATTTATGCTATATGCAAGAATTTCAGAGCGTTTTGTGTATTTATAGACAATCAAAGAAGGTGAAAAGGCAAATTGCCCTTGAACAGATGAAAGAATCGAGCAATAACTTCAAAGAAGCATAATATGTAGATATTTACCACATATTGCTTTATATTTATAAACAGAAAAAAACAAAGTCAACTGGTTCGCTGGGAGGTTCGAATCGTTTGATCATTGACACGGGCAGCGTTAATTTTTCCAAATTTTATTATATTGAATTGATGATTTATGGTGAGTGATCTTTACTTATTTAAATACAATTATGTTATTTAAATACAATTATGATAAAATTATATATATATATAATTAGGATAAATTATAATTACACCCCCTGTGTTATTCATAATTAGCAAAAATTCCCTCATATTTTTTTTAATAGCTTAAAAACCCTCTTAACTTTTTAATAATTAGCGTAGCGCACCCATTTTTGGGCAGTGTAATGCACGCTCCTGTAAACGTGACTGGGACTTGAAAAATTCAAGTGAAATGCCTCAAATACCCTCTAACTAAGGTTAAAAAGGCTGCCCCTTTCTTTCCCATCCCTTGTTTTTTATTTCTTCATAAAACTCTCCATATTAGCTTGAAATGGGTTTTCTTCTTCCCCATTTCTCTTGCATTTTAGGCTGCTGTAGAAAGTTGTTCTCCTAAAAGATTTTTTTTTTTTTTTCTTTTTTCCTCCTTCTCCACTTTGCTTAAAACTTTCTTCAAATATCATATCCTCTTCTGTCCCCTGTTACGGCAACTCATAAATGAAATCCCCCTCAAACTTTTTCCTCCTAAAGGAGACAATCTTTCATTCGCATAATGCTGGAATGTATTCACAGTGTCACGATCAATTGATACAACCCCACAGTTCAAGTTCTCCTGCCACTAATTTCTCATTTGCTTCGCAATTAAGTTGTCCATGGTCATTGTCTTGCCAAAAGCACCCGCAAGGTGGAAAGCCGATTTCGCAACTGTCCGCTTGCTTTCATAAGCTAGGTAAATAATGAAGCCATGGGCAATATTAAGAGAGGAGACCCAAATATTCAGTTTGCCATATGATTAACTAGTTCAAATCATTTGGGTTTTTGCCAAGAGTGAGGATTTGAGTTTGGATGAGGATCAGAGTTGCGACTAGATCTCCGAATTAAGTTGGCGGGCAGTGGCATGAGGGGTTTCCATCGGAATCCATTCCAGCTTTTTGGGGCTTCGAGTTCTAATCATCATCTTTGTTGAACCATACAAATTCAGTCCGATAATTCAAGGATAAAAAACAAACACTTGGTGGGCATCGCTGGTATTGAAAATTCAGGATGAAATTTATTGAGAAATTGATAAATAGTTTAATCTTGAAAAAAAAAAAAAAAAAAAAAAAAAAAAAAAAAAAAAACTGAAGAGGGAGTAAAAATCTTAAGTGGGGAAAAATGATGAATTTATTTAAAGAGAAAAAGAAGAAGTTGAAAAGATGATGAGAATTTTAGTGGGATTCTGGTAGACCCACTTATTAAAAGAAATTATTTAATTTTCTATTTTTAATAGGATCAATTTTAGGAAAACAGTTATTTTAGACAATTGGGAATTTTTTTGCGCACATAATTTTAAGAAAAATTTGAGAATTTAAGCATGCAAAATCTGAAATGGCTGAAAAAATGGCGTTTTTCTTTGCCTTTAGTTTCTATAAAATACAAGGGCAATTTTGTCATTCAACTGAAAAATCTTGAAGAAAGTAAGCTTTGGGGCAAGTGAGCTAATATTCTAAAACTTGGAGGGTTTTTAAGCTATTAAAAAAAACACGAGGGGATTTTTACTAATTATGAATAACACAGGGGGTGTAATTGCAATTTACCCACTATATAATTATATTAATTATTTTTGTTTTATGAGATAATTAATATTGGTAACTTGGTACCAACTCATTTATAAGTGGCATTATGCTCCCTGCACATGTGGATATGTTGTGCAGTGGATGTGAATATGAAATTTTATACATTTAATAAATGGATGTAGGCATAGCACTATCCATGCTTGTGAATACTCACTACCTGTTAAATAATTAAATTATTAAAATATTTTTATACTATATTATTGAATTTAACATATTTTAATATATCAGATATTACATCAATGTTGCTATTTTTTTTAATATTTAGATTATATCAATGTTTTTCAATTTTAGTTGCAAGGACTCCAGGGTTGAATTTATTGAATGAATGTTTATCTTCTTAAGACATTTTTATAGTTTAGTCATTGATTTTTTATTTTTATTTTTTTCAATATTAACTTGTAAGAAGAATTGTCCCATAAAAAAAGTCAATAGATGTCCATGGCTACTTGCAAATATTAATTTCCTCCATGAAAGTGAGTGATGAATACCCGTGATGAATATGACTGCAGAGGCCGGAGAGTTGTATGAAACAGAGGGCATGTACTGCCTCCCCAAATCCGCCGCCCATCAGATCCCTATTTCCAATTTGGGGCTAAATATATTATGAAAAGTCATTTATATGTTTAAAAGTGTTAATTAAGACTTTAAAACTATTAATTTAGTTCATTATATATTGAGTTGACTAAATTAATTTTTTCACCATTTTCCTTTGACTTATCCAAATATTCTAATAATCTATATATTAAATTATTAAAAATTCATATTTATTGTATGATAAAATCGACAAATTAATTTTTTAATTTTTTAACTTAGCACACATATCGAATGGTTCCAATTTTGCCCACGTGGCATATAAATGTTAAAAAAATTTAGTAAAACTTCACTATTTTAGAATTTGAAGCTTTGAACAATTGGGCGGTTACAAAAGAATATATTAGATTTAATTAAATAAAATTTATTAAACATATATAGTCTTACAACTACTACATTTGTCATTTGACATCATGTTCCTACCAAAAGAACAGCTTAAAAGCTAAAGTCAAGACTTGGAGCTTCCAATTATTTTAGGGCTGACTTAACTATGATAGGTGTAGGGGTACTTTTCTCATCAACCCTAAATGGAAGACTTATGTCCAGATCCAGTTCATCCATATAGTTTAGGCTTGTCACACAAAGAAAAGACATTAATGTATAGATAATACAGGATTAGTAAGCACATGTCTTAATCCAAATACTTAAAAAGACTAGAGTTTAGGTGATGAAAGGAAAAATAAATTGTTGAAAATAGTTATAGGTTGTTTGATTGCTACATAAAATACTAAAGAAAAATTGAGAAATGTTTTTATAGATAGGTTCATTTTCATTGTCTACACATCCATTGTCTATCTATAATGAGTCTTGATTCCACTTCAATTAAGAAGGAATTCTTGGATTATCTTATATAGTGAGGTATTTTTCACCTTTAGTAATTGATTTCTAAAAATGGATTAGACGTGTGACAAAGTGCTATCAAAGTGGAATTCTATTGGTGCTCAGAGGTGAGACTCATGATGTGCTGAAATATGACAAGCCCAAGGAGGGGCCTGGTATGCATGAGAGTATGTGTTGGATGAAACGGGAATAATGTACCTAATCTCTATTTTATATTAGTTAGAGAAGATTCTTGGACCATTTTATATAACGGCATAATTCTTTCTATTCGGAAACTTATCTTAGGGATGAACCTGTGACATTGTTTCCCTTTAATATTTCCTGTAACCACCAAACTAACTCAGATTCTAATTTATTGATTTTAGATACTTCTATTACTTTATTTTTAATTTGTCAAATTATAATATTCAAGCTAAACAAACCATTGAAGTCGATAATGGTATTTTCAGTTTTTCACTAGACTTTTCTTCTTGAGACTTGAGAGAGATTACAAAGTGAATCTCTTGGAATACAATGCACGTCGCCCCGTCAAAATGGCAAAATGGGGAACTCAAATTCCAAACAGAAAAAATAAAAATAAAAAATAAAAGAGAAACTCAAACTGATACTTGTTTGTGTGGATCCCGCCATGCTATGACCCACCATGCTATGTAGATGTTCAACCTTCAGCAGTCCAGCCATTAAGGCCCATTACGCAATGGAATCCAACCAAACCCATTACTGTTAATCGGACCGGTCCAATCCAAATTCCTATTGAGCCCATTAGTGTTTAAGGTGCATATGCACTCACCATATCTTCATGTTCTAGAAAATAAATACCTTCTTTGATAAGATTATTATTTGCAGACCTTACCCTAGGGTAAGATGGAGCCTCAAACTCAAAGATTAGGAGTTCGAATATGTTTTCTATCAAACAATATATCTTTTTAGTAGGTTTAAATTTTTGTTGGTTAGCGTATTTGATATTGATTTTGGATATCGCCGATGTATTTATTCATCGATGTAATGATGTAATAAGACAATGATCTGTCTTTCAAAAATTAAGACTATTATTCAATTAAAAAATTACTAAAATTTGAATTTGAATATTTAACGGATCAAATATCCAATAACTCATCTATATTCAACTTACTTATTCCAGATTATTTATGATCAACTGTAATCCACTAAATAATTTTAAACAATTAAAAGTTCTGAAATCCAACTTGGATTCAGATTAAAATGAACCCATTGACAGCCCTACACCTGATCCTTACCCACAATACGAACAAATGATAATCAATGGATGCTTTAGCTTTTGGGGCAAACAGCAATTTTTTAATTTAATCCAAAACAACGAGGTTTTGAAAACACTGTCGTTGAAGCTAATATTTGATCAACATTCAAAAACACTACAAATAAAGCTCATGAGAAAACTACAAATTCAAAATCTGAGCAGCGTCCACGGAACTTTGTAATTTGCCATTTCACACCTTAACTTGCCGGGTTTTGCAGGTACGTTCTTACAGTCTAAAAGGCCATCAAAGAGCATTAGTCAATCAGTTCTATAAATACCTCATGCCTTGTGTAAAATATATCACAGCAGTCCTTCAAAGATATTCTATTCTTCAATACTCAGTTAACAACAATGGCTAACTTAACATTCTCTTCGAGGCTTATTTTGGCCGCCATCATAGTTTCGGCGATGTGGGCTTCTCAGGCCTCAGCCCGGACTACGCCTGATGAGGTAATGGTGGAGAAACACGAGCAGTGGATGGCACAAAATGGACGTGTTTACAAAGATGATGCAGAAAAGGCCAAGAGATTCAAAATATTCAAGGAAAATGTGGAGTACATTGAGTCCTTTAATGAAGCAGGGGCTAGGCCTTATAAACTTGCTGTAAACAAGTTTGCTGATTTGACAAATGAGGAATTTCAGGCGTCCCGAAATGGATACAAAATGGGATCTCCAGCTAAGTCGTCTAAGGTCTCGTTTTTTAGGTATGCCAATGTTATTGGGGTTCCGGCCAGCATTGACTGGAGAAAGAAGGGTGCTGTTACTGGTGTTAAGGACCAGGGCCAATGCGGTAAGTGAAATACGCCGTCTAAATTTCTGCACATTTAAACATAATCTTTCAATAACTAAACCGCTAGGGTTTAGTTCATGGATTCACATCCATGAGTTATGGAGTTATTAATGATACAGAGAGTCAATACATTTTTGGAGACTCGTAATGTTACTATATCTAGAAAGTGATCATTGTATTTTAAATGATGATTGACAAAAACTATTAATGCAACTATGGGCAAATTCGTCCGAAAGACAAAAAGCTCAGCTCTTGTCTCCACCAAATAAACTAATAAAATATAAATTACACCAGATCCAGCTAAAGACTATTCTACGTGTTTAATTTTGTTGTGTATATAATCAAATGGACTGATATTTGATCAACAAAAACACACAGGATGTTGCTGGGCATTCTCCGCAGTTGCAGCCACCGAAGGAGTCCACCAAATCACAACTGGAAATCTGACATCCTTATCTGAACAAGAACTTGTGGACTGCGACACTAGTGAAGATCAGGGCTGCAACGGCGGTCTCATGGACTACGCTTTCGAGTTCATTATCAGTAACCATGGCCTGACAACCGAGTCCAATTACCCATACAAAGGACTTGATGGCACCTGCAACACTAAGAAGGAATCATCCCATGTTGCGACGATTACAGGGTACGAGGATGTTCCAGCCAACAGTGAGTCTTCCTTGCTCAAAGCTGTGGCTAAACAACCCGTGTCCGTTGCCATTGATGCCAGTGGATCCGATTTCCAGTTTTACTCAAGTGGAGTCTTCACAGGAAAGTGTGGAACTGAACTAGATCATGGTGTGACTGCAGTTGGCTATGGGAAAACAAGTGACGGAACCAAGTATTGGTTGGTTAAGAATTCATGGGGGACTAGTTGGGGAGAAAATGGATATATTAGAATGCAAAGGGATATTGATGCTCCAGAAGGGCTTTGTGGTATTGCCATGCAAGCTTCTTATCCAACTGCTTGAAGTTGTAAGGAGAAGGAACTTCCCTACTATGTACATGGTGATTTTATTGTTAAGTTTGAATTTGTGTTGATATATATATGCTGCTTGTGACATTGTATATATGTATGTGGAAATTCATCTAAACGTATTAAAGAAAGGCCCTTCTTCAAGGATTTCTAGTTTACATTTTTATGACCTCAATTTTCTTTGGGTGAAATCAAACATTCAGTGGATGTTTGTAATTAATTCTACTATTGAATGTTTTTTGAGCAATAGCAAAAGTGAGTAATAAAAATTGAAAGAGTTTGCAACTACATGCAAATATAATAAAATGCTCATAGTGATTGTTTACAGAATGAGAGATTATTCACAATTTAAAGAAGAGTTAGAAGAGATTCGTCAAAATCAAAGAAGAGTCACAAGAGGTTTGTCAAAAGAAAAAGCGCCTTTGTTTTTAGCTTTTTTATCAAGTATATCAAATCTTGAATTATCATTGTTTTCATTGATATTCATGAGATAAGACTCTTAGAAACAAGTCTACTTTTATAGCCTGTCTCTATAAGTCGAACGTGGAATTCATATGTCAATCCATTCACTGTGATTTTTTTCATTTCACCGATTTTGTTAGGATCTGCTATTTATTTTGAAAAAAGGAAAGGAGAAGAACCTTCTTCGGTGAATCTCTCTTATTTTTGGTTAGTCCCTTCATTTCAAAAGCTTACTTTCTTTTTCTTCTTCACTTGCCACCCTTTCGATGAAAAAATTGAAGTAGAATTTTAAGAATGTCTGAGATTTGAGGGAATTTTAGCTTAAATTTTTTTAGCAAAAGCAAAAAATCACTTTACCAAACACTTCTTTCTTTCTTTCCACTTTCCAAAGGCCCGTCAATAACTAAAAGCTTCAAAACCAATAGTAAAACATTGACAAACACACTCTTAGACAGAGATTTCTAATAGGAAAGTATGCCTGAAATACTTCAGTATTTCTCTACTAATCAAACACAACTTAAAGCAACATAACAAACTAAGCACTCGAGACAGAACAAAAAACAACACATTGAAGTCAATAATGGTGTTTTTCACTGGACTTTTCTTCTTGAGAGAGGTTACAAAGTGAATCTCTTGGAACACAATGCATGTTGCCACGTCAAGTTGGCAAAATGAGGAACTCAAACTCCAAAGAGAGAGAGAGAGGTAATAATAATAATAATGATGATAATAATAATAATAATAATAATAATAATAATAATAATAATAATAATAATAATAATAATAATAATTAAATAAATACAAGAGAAACTCAAATAGATAATTGTTTGTGTGGATCTTTCCATGCTATGAAATGCTCAACCATTAAGGCCCATTACTCAATGGAATCCGACTAAACCCATTACATTCAATTGGGCTGATTCAATTCGAATTCCTATTCGGCCCATTACTGTTTAAAGTACATATGCACTGTACCTTTCATCTACTAGAGAGAATAAATAGAATAAATACTGTCTTTAATAAGATTATTATATGCCAATGAAACCTTACCTTAGGGGTAAGATGGAGCCCCAAACTAAAAGATTAAGAGTTCTAATGTTTCTATCAAATAGCATATTCTTTTTAGTAGGTCTAAGTTTTTGCTTTTAAGTATATTTGATATTGATTTTGGATGTAGTCGATGTATTTATTTGATGATGTACTTTATTTTGTTCTATTAATGATGTAGTAATACAATGATCCATCTATAGAAAAATACGCTTATTATTTTTCATAAAAAATTATTAAAATTTGAATTTGAATCTTTAAGGAATTGAGTATCAAATAACTCATTTATATTCGATCCCACTTATTCCTGGTTATATATTTTATGATCAGTTATAATTCATTAGATATTTTTAATCAATTAACAGTTCTAAAATCTGGCTTGGATTCGGATTAAGATGGACGGGTTGAACGCCCTACACCTGATCCTTAATCACAATAGAAACAAATCGTAATCAATTGATGCTTTAGCTTTTGGGTCAAACTGCAATTTTTTAATTTAATCCAAAACGACTAGGCTCCCAAAACACTGTCGTTTAAGCCCATATTTAATCAACATTCAAAAACACTAAGAATGGAGCTCATCAGAAAACTACAAATTCAAAACCTGAGCAGCGTCCACGGAACATTGTAATTTGCCATTTCATACATTAACTTGCCGGGTTTTCCAGGTACCTTCTTACAATCTAAAAGGCCATCAAAGAGCATCACTCAACCAGTTCTATGAATACCTCATGCCTTGTGTAAGATATATCACAGCAGTCCTTCAAAGATATTCCATTCTTCAATACTCAGTTAACAACAATGGCTAACTTAACATCCTCTTCGAGGCTTATTTTGGCCGCCATGATAGTTTTGGCGATGTGGGCTTCTCAGGCCTCAGCCCGGTCTACGCCTGATGAGGTAATGGTGGAGAAACACGAGCAGTGGACGGAGCAAAATGGACGTGTTTACAAAGATGATGCAGAAAAGGCTAAGAGATTCAAAATATTCAAGGAAAATGTGGAGTACATTGAGTCCTTTAATGAAGCAGGGGCTAGGCCTTATAAACTTGCCATAAACAAGTTTGCTGATTTGACGAATGAGGAATTTCAGGCGTTGCGAAATGGATACAAAATGGGATCTCTTGCTAAGTCGTCTAAGGTTTCGTCGTTTAGGTATGCTAATGTTACTGGGGTTCCGGCCAGCGTTGACTGGAGAAATAAGGGTGCTGTTACTGGTGTTAAGGACCAGGGCCTATGTGGTAAGTGAAATACGCCGTCTAAATTTATGCACGTTTAAACATAACCTTTCAATAACTACACCGCTAGGTTTAGTTCATGGATTCACATCCATGAGTAATAGGGTTATTAATGATACAGAGAGTCAATACGCTTTTAGGGATTTGTAATGTTAGTATCTCTAGGAAGTGATCATTGTATTTTAAACGATGATTGACAGAAACTACTAATACAACTATGGGCAGATTCGTCCAAAGGACCAAAAGCTTAGCTCTTGTCTCGACCAAACAAATTGATAAAATAGAAATTACACCAGATGCAGCTAAAGACTATTCAACATGTTTAATTTTCTTGTGTGTATAATCAAACGGACTGATATTTGACCAACAAAAATACACAGGATGTTGCTGGGCATTCTCCGCAGTTGCAGCCACCGAAGGAATCCACCAAATCACAACTGGAAATCTGATATCCTTATCTGAACAAGAACTTGTGGATTGCGACCCAAGTGAAGATCAGGGCTGCAATGGTGGTCTCATGGACTACGCCTTCGAGTTCATTATCAGCAACCATGGCCTGACAACCGAATCCAGTTACCCATACGAGGGAGTTGATGGCACCTGCAACACGAAGAAGGAATCATCCCGTGTTGCGACGATTACAGGGTATGAGGATGTTCCTGCCAACAGTGAGTCTTCATTGCTCAAAGCTGTGGCTACCCAACCGGTATCTGTTGCCATTGATGCCAGTGGATTCAATTTCCAGTTTTACTCGAGCGGAGTTTTCACAGGAGTGTGTGGAACTGAACTAGATCATGGTGTGACTGTAGTTGGGTATCGGAAAACAAGTGATGGAACTAAGTATTGGTTGGTTAAGAATTCATGGGGGACTAGTTGGGGAGAAAATGGATATATTAGAATGCAAAGGGATATTGATGCTCCAGAAGGGCTTTGTGGTATTGCCATGCAAGCTTCTTATCCAACTTCTTGGAGTTGTCGAAGGAGAAGGAAGGCCCTGTTTATTTATATGGTGATTTTATTGTTAATTTTGAATTTGTGTTGATATACATGCTTGTTGTGACATTGTACATATATGTATGTGGAAATATTTATATACATTCATGTTAAAGAAAGGCCCCGGTTCAAGGATTTCATGTTTACACTCTCATGGCCTCTATTTGCTTCGGGTGAAATTGAATGTTTAGAGGGTGTTTGTGATTATGTCTGATTTGAAATGAAGTGTTTTTATTGATAAAGTTAACAGTAAAAATGGAAAAATTTTGCAACTAGAATTCAGCAAATAATGATAACATGATGATAATGATTATTGACAAAATAAGTGATTATGAACAATTTAAAGAAGAGTTACCAGAGATTTGTAAAGAAGAGTCACTTGAGGTTTGTCTAAGCTAAAAGGACCTTTAATTTCAGTTTTTCATGAAATATTGTAAATCTTGAATTATCATGATTTTCATTGATATTTACAAAATAAGACTCTCGAAAAAAAATTTATTTTTGTAGCATGTCTTCGTAAGTCAAAAAGTAGAATTCATCTTCCTTTCCATTCAATGGGATAGCTTTTTTCTTTTTCTTTTTCTTTTTTTTTTTCTCCTTTTTTTTCAGATCGCATTTTCTCCAAGAAAAAAGGGAAGGAGAAGGATCTTCTTCTATGAATTTCTCTTATTCCTCATTAATCACTTCATTTCGAGAGTTGTTTCTATTTCTACACTCTCTTCTTCACTTTCCACCCATTTAATAGAAGAACCTTTGAGATTTGAGTTATTTTTAGCTTAAAAAAGTCACTTTACCAAACGCTTTTCGCTCACTTTACCAAACGCTTTTCGCTCACTTTCCACAACACTTTTCAATAACCAAAAGTTTCAAAATTTGTGTTAAAGGCATTGATTTCTAATAAGAAAGTATACCTCGAGTACTTCATTATTTCTCTACCAATCAGACATAACTCAAAGCAACATAACAAACTAAGCACTCGAGACAAAACAAAAAACAACACATTTCAAAGTTCATGACACTCCTCATGGACCGCGAACAATTAAACCACATAAATCACAATACTAAAATTATTACTGGCCAGCAGCAAAGGCCTCAACAGGGAAAGTCTTGGTAATGCCAGCTAGACTCTTGAAGTGAATCTTCCCAGTTGGTGGATCATCAAGAATTATTTCACTAACTGGAGGCCACACCATCAGCTCCTTAGCTTTCACCCCTTTAAGCTTCTTGATCCTCTTCTTCTCGACGTAGCCCGTTATATCTGTATCATAACTCACAAGTTTGCTGATCATCTTGAAATTATGTTCTACCTTTTTATTTTGTTTGATCCACATGTATCCTGTGGTTCTCACGAATCCTACTTCGATTACACCAGCCAATGGGAGAAGCCCACCCGGCAGCTCGAATTCTTCGAGTAGGGATTTGGCCATTTTTAGGCCTTCTTCATGACCAGTTTTGATGATTGCTCCTTCCTTTTCTGCCATTTTTGGGAGTTTTTTCTTTGGTTTTCTTTTTTGTGGAGATTGGTGGGTTTTGAGGTTTTCGGTTTTGAAGAATTTATAGTGAACTAATGCCTGCAAGAAACAAGGTGAGTGGCAAAACCAAGGTGATGAACTTTGTAATTATCCACAAAGACTCATACTTTAACTACAATGTTTTCATCTTTTCTGTGAGTCAGACAATGTTTTTGGTTTTAAGTACGTGGATTCATGTAATGTTACTTGTTGAGCTACGAAGGGTGATGTATGTCAGATTGAATTTTGAGAATAAAAAGGAAGATTCGGCAATTTTACTTTTTTATTACTATGAGTTCAATTTTTATCTATGTGCATAAACGTCATTCAACCATATGGTAGCAGTGTAGATTTTTCTATTGCATGATAGCGTTGAGGTTTTTTTCTATTGTATAGTCGCTATTGAGAGTTTTCATATATATATATATATATATTAGTTATTAGCTATTAAGGGTTTTTTTTTTTTTAATGTAAGTCCTTGCACTACAGAAATATATATTATAAGTGGCAAAATATATAAAGTGACAATGAAAAAATTATCATTAATTCGATATAAAGAGTAAAAAAAATTAATATTTACAGAAAAATGATTTTAACAAACTTAATAACTACAAGAATGCATTCATATTGTCACTATTGACAATTAGAAACACATACATATTGATTAGCTAATGACAAAGAAACTTTTATTATCAAATTATGGTGATGAAAATCTTATTATCAAATTATGGTGACAATTTTCGTTGTCGTCAAATTGTTATTATACATGTGTCACTAATTATCTTTACTGGCAATTTAAAGCATTACTTCTTGTTCTTATTGTCACCTAAATCATATTAATATATATTTATTATTTGTGAAAATCTTTACATGGTTGCACATTTTTATAACACCTCATATTTCTTTTTGATATTGATCTTCGAATATTATTTATGTATTGATATATTTGTTAAATAGAATCGCTTCTATCAAATGAAAAAGGGATCCCCTTTGAAAAACACGTGTTCTTACAAATAACCTTCAATTTAATACCGTTTCATTTTTCACATCTGATACATTGAGGTAGCTTGACCTGATATCATAGAGTCATCATGCCGAAACAAATCCGACACTCTTAATCGGTCCTCTAAGTAGATAGTTTCTCCTGACATTCGTTTTTTAGAGTTGTGAATGAGCATTGAATTTTCTTTAACAAGAAGCCCTTGAATTACATTACTGAACTTTTAAACACAATTTCATTTAGATGCAACCTGAACCCATATCATGAAGATCTAAAATCTCCATTGAGAAGGCTGGAGAAACTACCATACATTATCCCAAAAGAAAGAAAGAAATAAAAAAGAGAAGAAAAATAGCTATAAATTAGCAGTAATGAATGTGGAGGAGCAGTCTTGTTGCTTTATGGCGTCCACGACATGAGCAACCACTCCTGCTCCCGCATTGTGAAACCATTCATTTTTCACCTGTTTATTCATAATATGGGAATCACGAAAGATAACAATGAGCAGATAGCCGTTAGGACTATCAATGGAGCATATTTTAATCCGGATATTAAAATCTTTGTAAACTTAAAACATTCAATATATTATGTCCAATTATAAATACTAGTAACCGTGGCACACTCGATGCGTGTGACTACATTTTGGTTTACAAAATTAGAGATACTTATTTATTTTTAATAATGAAAAATATTTTATTATATCGAATAACATGATCAAAAGATAAATTTGAAGACACTAAAGTTAGAAAAAAGAAAAGTATAGTTGAAGAAAAGAATGAAATAAAAAAATAAATACTAAAAAAGAATAATTAAAGAAAAATATATTGTTTTTATTTTTGATAACTACTTTGTAATTATTTTTTTGTAATAGGGTTATTTTTGTATATTTAGCATGACGGACCAAAAATAACTACCTTTGGTCCTCTTACTCTATACTAGCAACTGTGGCACACTTGATGCGTGTGACTAAATTTTTTTATTTACCAAATTAGAAATACTTATTTATTTTTAATAATGAAAAATATTTCTTAATTATTGAATATCATTAATTGATTTTATTATGTAGAATAACATGATCAAAAAATAAATTTGAAAACACTAAAGTTGGAAAGAAGAAAAGTCTAATTAAAGAAAAGAATGAAATGAAAAAATAAATATTAAAAACGAGAAATTAAAAAAAAATATATTATTTTTATTTTTTGTAACTACTTTGTAATAATCTTTTGTAATAGGGTTATTTTTGTCCATTTAGCATGACGGACCAAAAATAACTATCTTTGACCTTCTTGCTTTACATATAGTATAGATATATATATATATATATAACCCTAATCTAAAATAGGAGGGTTGTAAACAAAAATTAAGGAATCTAATCCATCAAAGATTCGAATCTGAATTTTAAATCATAATTTTTTGTTTAATAGAATATTAATAAGGAATCTCAAATAGAATGTCATATATGTGACATTATAATTAGTTATGTAAAAAATATATTTTTTCAGATATTTAATTAATAAAATAAAGTTATCCTTCACTATTCTTTGCATGAATTTTCTTAATGAATTTTGAATTTTTACCAAATGGATCCAAATTCTGTAGAATCTTGTATCCGATTCCATTATGAAAATCAATAATCAGATTCAAATTCGAATAATCTTGATTTAACTCAAATCTGATGACAGACAACGTACCATGAGATATGAGAAATTCGCGAAAACTTGCAAATAGTCTTACATGAATATTATTATGTGCAAAGAAGGGCCAGAATGCCGAGTGGAAGCTGACATCAATTTTCATCCATCCTACACGTTGTAAACCATGTATCATCTCCTCTGTTATAGACAACAACACTCATAATCAGTATAAACGTATATAGGTGGGAGTTTCAGACAACATTTGATAAGTACCTTCCATGATCTCATGATATTCAACTGTATTCTTCACACTGGGTTCGTTTTGAGCAGCCTCCTTTGCTTTGGCTGCTTTTGGAGGGAAATGGGGATTCTCAGACAGAACCGGCGGGCAATACTCCACATCAACGACGTGTTTGTAGCCATCCAAAGACCGACTCGGAGGCTATCAAATTCAAAATATGAAATGTTAGAAGTGTTAAAGAATAGAGGCTTGCTAACTTCGTCTATTTACATTGATAAAGAATCCTAACGTCCTTCTTCCTTTTCCATCCACGTAACCAATATTACGATAAGAAGTTGGGGCACAAAAAAGAAAATATTTTACCATTAGAACCATTTCTTGTGAAACTTTTCCATTCAAAAAATACTTCTACACTTACTCTTGTAATCACTTAGCCATATTTGAGCATTTTCAGTACAATTTTTGGAGAGATTCAGTCACGTGACATGCATGCCTCTTTTAGGGTATTTTCGCCAATTTCATTGTTAAGACGTGCAACCTTCGAATTAGGTTTTATTATACTCATGATATCCTAAAAAGGGCACGCGGGTCATAAGATAGAATCTCAACGGAATACTCTGCTAAAAGTGTCAAATATGGAGAAGTGATGAAATATGCGTAGTGGATGGGGCAAAAGTGCCAAAAAATAAAATTTAAGTAGCAATGTGTGGAAATGTGCTTAGTTTGAATGGCAAAATGTCTTTTTCCCCCAAAATTTTCTGTAAATGCTAACCTCCACTTCGCAAAGTTCACAAATATATACATCATTCGTGAGAATATATTTGAGAAGAGTTGAATAAAAACAAATATTAGCTACCTTAGAGAGTTCCTTTTCCCTTCGGATAGACGATGTGCGCCAACCAACCATATCTGGTTTTTCGTCAAGAGTTTTAACAATCAATGCAACAAATAAGAAAAATTCCAATACTAACTAAGACTCATTTTGTGTAAAACAGGATACGGTCATAAGAAACATTAGCATAAAGCACTCGACGTCTGAAAGCCCCAAGTGCAGATCTGTAAAACAATCCACCTTCAATAAGCATCAAATAGAACACATGATCTAAGTAGTTTAAAGCACATTTTTACACTACTAAGAGGATGTTTGCATTGTTTCTGCTTTAAAAATAAGTGAATTTCATTTAAAGAAGTTAGAGTTATTAATAAAAGTGAGCAGTAAAAGTTGAGAATGTTAGGAAGTAAACACCAAAAAACATTAAAAACTGTAAGAGTTCCCCCCCTGTTTCTAGATTCTGGCTGATTTTTAAATCACTTTTTTAAAAGCAGAAGTTACTTTACCAAACACTTTCAAAATCACTTCTTAGTAGCTAGAGCCTACAAGTTAAACCTGCTATCAAAAGCGACACCAAACACCCTCTAAATATATGTACTTACATAAATTTTCCTTCTTCACAATCAGAAGCCATTCTTAATAAGAGGGGAGGTTTACTGGACTTGCCGTCTGTGAGAAAGAGCTGACTGCCGGTTCGGCCAGTAAAAATGGGGGCAAGTGGAGCAGCAAGTTTCTCCAGGAAAGATACACCCAGAAGGAATGGAAGCTGAACCATTAAAGAAAATTAACGGTCTGGAGGTCAGATTCCAAACCACAACCAATCACACATGACTATAAGTTGTTTTTACAACTTACGTCTACAATCAGAACAACAGAAAACAAATTTAACGTGAGGATGTATGGTTTGATAAAAGATAAAAGCACCTGGACATTCAATTTGATCAACAGAATGAATTTAGAGGGTTTTCCATATTCAAAATATCTTATAACATGTTTAATAATTTATAAGACAAAAGACATTAAGACTGTTTGGTAAATTATTCTAGAAAGGATCTTATAAACTCTTTAGGCCGAAAAAAAACAAGGTGACCCTAACTTGTTTTCATAAGATGCTAACATGCTCTTTTTATTTTAATTACAATAATTACAGAACTGTCATTACAAATATCTTATAAGTTCCAAAATACTTTATTCAAACACTTCCATAATTTATTTTTGAACAAGATCTAACATCTTATAAAAGCTCCAGAGACATAGCCTAACCCCCTCTTGCTATGAGAAGATATAGTCACTTAGTGAATTTCAACTAACAAAAAGGGTGAAAGAAAATAAGACCAAAAAGAAAAACGACAAGAAATCATAGCAACACACAAACGAGTGAATCAATTGACACATATCCAAGGAGATTTGTCATTCAATCTCTTTAGAGGACATAATTTTATCTCCACCCCTTCAAAGCTAGTTCTATTGTTCATTTTTATTTTTTTTTTTCTTCCTTTTAAATCAAAAGAACTCGATACTAATGCGTATAAAAAAGAAACGTAAATGGTGTCACTTATTCATAATTCTGTGAAAGGATACATAATTGAAATATGAGTTTATCACTATCAACAGACCTGCTTATTTCCTCTCACCCCAAGATGAGGCGTTGCTAGGGTAATAAAGTTAATTGCTTCCAATCCAGCAATCAAGCCTTTAGTTGAAGAGCTTAAGGTTTTAAGTTTCATAGTTCGAGAGTCATCAGACTGATAAGAAGAGACATCAGAAGTATACAGAACGGCGATTGCATATCTTGCAAATAGTCCACCGAGAGAATGAGCCAGAAAGGATATCTTCTTTAGGCTCTCTGTCTTTTTCACAACTTGCAGAACCTGTTCATCACAAAATTCATGTAAAAATGTAAAACATTCTACAAAAACTATCTCGATATATTCATGGATTGAGGAGGAAGGAAAGAACCAGGCTTCCGTTATTAGTTGTAGCGTGCACATAGTAATCAGACATGCACAAAGACTCTCTTTCAAAATCTTACTTCATCTGCCAGTCGTTTTCCAGAGCCATCAATTCCAGTGAAGGTCTTTGTGTATGTATTCGATGAACTTGCTGCATGTAATAAAGAAGTTGATGAACACTTCATCGTCTAAGTCTAGTGAACATAATGTTTGGATGCATAAACAACATACCGTATATCAAAAACTTTTTTCCTAATCTTCTCTTCAACTCTCCTTCAAAATATGTCCAGTCACTCGGGCTGCAATACTCAGAAACTTCAATCAAGATCAAAACAGCAATATGAATACTGGGGATAAATGTGAAAAAAGTACCTGTTATTTTCTTATGAGTTATTCAAATTCAAATTTGGACCAAAGTAAAAGCTAATCAAAGACTTTTCCACCAAATTCCTCAACAAACCTCAGGGCAAAAGCTTCGGGAACTTCTCACAAGATCATGGGTTGCAAATTATGAATAACCTATACCTTATTGTTAGAAATTTGAGGTTGAACTTCCAGATTTCCAGCCTTAACCAAAGATGGTTCATACTTCATAGTTTATGTAAATTATAAAATGTAATATTGAGATGGTAGAACAAAGACTTCCAGCCATTCAATGTCAAAGCTTGTTTTCTGGAGTTATATCACGACAAAGATAAAAGTAGTACCAAGCTTTCAACAGTGAATGAACTCTATGAGACCAAATCACTGCAGGACTTCTTTTTCCTTACAATAAGCATAGATCACTCAACAAGAATTGAAAACGAAAAAAAAAAAAATTAAAATGAAAATGAAAAGGAATATGACCAGAAAGCTTTATGCCTCAAATGAAGTGAAATATGAAGGAAGGCTTGTAGTCACCTCCCACAGCATTCATTGTCCACTTTCAAAGAATTGTTTTTTTTTTTTCTTTTGGCGGGGGAGGGGGGGGTAGGATAGAGAAGAATCTTAACTCAAAACCACCTATAGTCGTACCACTAAATCAGAGGTCCACTAAAAACTATTCTAGAAGGTGTATGGATTGGGTAAAGATTCTCACTTCCATATATTCATACAGATATAACGCATACCTTGCCAAGATGCCATGAACAAGAACAAGAAGATGATCAGGTTTATCCTCCATGTTAACAACACCCCTTGGTGATGCAAGGTTTCCCTGTGACATACTCACGGCTTGAGCTCTAACGCTTGGATGTTTACAGATATTCTTTATGCCTGCATTGCCCAAATAAATTCTCAGATCTAAAAATGCAGGTATTTGTGCTTTAAAGCGATAAAGATAGCGCATTCCAATGCAAAGACATCATGGGCCTATCAAGCAGTCAAAATATTAAAATCTGCGTCCTGAAGCAACAAAATAGATTCTGACATTACTAATTGCATATATAGGGGAGGGATGTACTACTCGTCATATATAGGGGAGGGATGTACTACTCGTCACGATTGTTAAATTTGTGCTGGTATTCTATTTGACTAGTAGATGAAGCTTTGCAAAGGGTTAAATGACATAAACTAGCCTTGGAAGATAAAATTCTAGGATAGACCAGCTGCAACAATAAAATTCTAGGATAGACCAGCTGCAACAAAACTGGTCCATCCCAAATCATTCGATTAGAGGGGTTCAATACTTAATACTACATGCCCCCCAGCAATGCAATGGTCATTAGTCGACCAACGCACCCGACAGAATGCCCCTGTTTCAGGGCAAATTATCCGGAACTACTTCGTCTCATGCATATATACCAGAGGGATGTAGCACTCATCAATATTGTTAAGATTTGTGTTGCTGTTCAATTTAACTGGTAGATGCAGCTTTGAAAAGGGTTCAATAACAACAAATTGACAAACTACGACATAAAAGATTAAATTCTAGGACGGACCAGGTGCAACACAACTGGTCCATCCTAAATCATCGGATTAGTGGGGTTGATACAACACGCCCCCACCTATCCAATGGTCATCAGTTGACCCACAAGCCCAATAGAAGGTCCCAATTCCAGGGCAAATTATGAGGAACTCCTTTGTCTCATAAAAGACTGTGTTAGAATCAGAGGTTGTTCAAGAGCTAATACTTTGTCAAGATTGACTAGACATTGCTCGGACTACTAGACATTGCTCGGACTATTTAATTGGGTGAAAGGAGAATCAAGTTAAACTATAGTTGCAGAATCTGTGAAAGAGAAAACATAACTGTAGCACTCAACTTTGTAAAAGGAACAATCTTAAAATCATTAAAAAACATCTTTTAGCAGAGGAATATCTTGCTGATTTAAGATCTACAATCTTTGAATTTCAAATTCCAAAATCTTCCAAGATTCTCATCATTGAGAAAAAATTACCGTTCAGAGAATTAACGAAACAGATATCAAATATCAAGACTTCTTCTTTTCTTTTCCGCAAAGAAAGAGGTTTGATAACATAATTGCAGATGGCACAGACAGTTCAAGAATAACGGATAGTTGGCACATTAATTTCAAGAATTCCAAAATACACAGAAACTCAATACGTAAATCTTTCAACAAATTCTTGATTTTCCCTCAACATGGTACATAAAATTCTAAAATTTCATCCATAGTTTTCTCAGCACACAACACAAGAATTGAAAAATTAGTGAAAGCCGTTAATGGGGGGAGAATATTACCAGAAAAAGTTGTGAGACTCAAGGCATGCCCTCTGCGATGATACCAAGTATCAGAATAAGAAGAATAAGGGGAAGGGGAGCAAGAATTTGTAGAGGACGACGTCGGATTGTTGTTGTTCCAATGGCCAAGAAATTGACAATAAAACAAAGGCGCCGAGGAGGCCATTTGTATGCTAATGCTATTTATAGAATGAGTAGAAACAAAGGAAGTCGATTCTAGAGACAGAAAATGGACGTATCTCTAATCCCTATGCGATCATGTTATCCTCTAACACAGTTCGTCGTACCCATACCAGCGCCCACCCTCTGCCATTGGAGGGGAAGTGCCATATTAATATTACTTCTTTCTATTAATTTTTTCTTTCTTTTTATTAATTAATAATGAGTGATATAATGTTTATGGGGAATTACTTAATATTGTTATGAAATATATAGGAAATAATGTGAAAATAAAGATATATATATGTTAAGTTTATTTTGAGAGAAATATTTTGTATTTAATTTTTTTTATTAGTGGTGTTACATTGAATTTTATGTCTTGTTGTTCTATTGATCTAATGATTGAAAAACATATGTGTATTAATGTAATAATTGGTGTACATATACATACATATATATGTTTATTGTTTATGTAACAATTTTTCAGTAAAGTGGAAATAAGTAATTAAATTTTTATAGTGTTTAAAAGAAAGATAATATTTAAAAGTATCAACTATTTAGGATCCTTTTTTTTCAAAAAAAAAAAAAAAAAAAAAAGATCCCTTAAACAACCAAACATTTTTGTGTGTATCGATCAAACATCAAGTTTGTATTAGTATGTATGTGGGTCCACCACCAAATGTCAACTTAAGACACAGCTTTAAATAATAATTAAAAATAAAATACTTTTTTTGATATTTTTATGATATCATATTCTTTTTTGATAGTTTAATTTGTGATTGAAAGTTATGGTTGTCACGTCATTTAAGTAATAGCTAGGATGATTTTGACAAGCGTTCCTATTGAAAGAATAAAATCTAATTTTGCTGCAAAAATTGCTTTGGGAGAGTGGAGTGGAGTTAAATTTGGATTTTTTGGAGAGAAATTTTAATTAGATAATATTTTCTTTATATATTTATAAATACATTATGTACGTAAAAATAATAATTGGATACGATAGACATATATATTACCTAGTATAGCAATAATTTGTGTAAATGGCCATGGTATTTTAGGGGTTTTTCAAAACCATTCTTGCTCCAGAACAAGACCTATGTTAAGAAAATATTTGGATACATTATTGGAAACATAAAAAAACGCTTTTTATTTTCTAAATTTCAAATATAAAATAAGAACAACAAAAGTTTGATATGAACATAGTATAGAGTGGTAAATTTAGAATAAGTTAATTGAAATTTCAGTCCATAGTGTTTCCTCCTATTCTCTTATCTGTGGCACAAAGTTCTATATATTTTTATGGGACAAGATATTACATTACATCCTTGGCATTACATTACTGTGAAATTTCAGAGAAATGCAAAAGGGAGAAGCTGAAAATGCTCCATTGGAATCTGATATATTAATCTGTACAAACAATTCCAGCACTTTACAAGTATATATAGAGAGGAAAAACGAGAGTTAGGCATAACTGAATAACTAACTCTAACTAACTGTAACTGATTGCTAACTAACACTAACGGTAATGCTAACAGAGTTTGAATAATAATGTACAAAAGACTTGAGCATAAGTAAGGTCAAGTAACAGCGTTATCTTCCACTAGCCCCCCACAAGCTGGAGAATGGATATTAATCATTCCCAGCTTGGCAATGATATCCTGAAATGATGAAGCACCAAGTGGCTTGGTAAACACATCAGCAAGCTGATCAGCAGACTTGCAAGGCATCAAATGAAGCAAGCCAGTAGCAACCTTCTCCCTGACAATGTGACAATCAATTTCAAGATGTTTCGTGCGCTCATGAAACGTCGGATTGGCAGCTATCTTAAGAGCAGATTGATTATCACAAAACAGAAGAGCCGGGGCAGGGAGAGTGATATGGAGATCACGGAGCAAATCAACTAACCACTGAATTTCACAAGTTGCAGCAGCGAGGGCCCGGTATTCAGCTTCGGAAGAGGAGCGAGACACAGTGTGTTGTTTCTTGGCTTTCCAGCTAATTAGAGAGGAACCAAGAAATATGCAGAAACCACTGATGGATTTACGGGAATCTGGGCAACCAGCCCAATCGGAGTCACTGAAAGCCTAAAGTTTCAACTGTGAAGAACTGGGAAAAAATAACCCAGATCCAGGAGCTGCTTTAAGATACCGAAGAATGCGGTGGGAAGCTTGCCAATGAACTGAAGTAGGAGCATCCATGAATTGACTTAGCTGCTGAACGGCGAAAGAAATATCCAGTCGCGTTGCAGTGAGGTATAACAAACGCCCAACCAAACGCCGATAAGAGGCATGATCAGTGATAGGAACGCCGTCATGTTGACGAAGTTTCAAATAAGAAGCCATAGGAGTTTTGGCAGGCTTGGATCCCAAGAGACCGGAGTCACCAAGAATTTCCAGGGCATACTTCCTTTGACAAACAGAAATTCCAGCCTTAGAACGGGCAATCTCCAAACCCAGAAAAAACTTCAAGTCACCAAGGTCCTTAATACAGAAAGTATCGTGAAGGAACTGTTTAACACGATCAATTTCAAATAAGTCAGCTCCTGCAAGAACTAAATCATCAACATAAACCAATATAATGGTAAAAACGCCATCAACATCCTTCACAAATAATGAATAGTCAGCAGTGGACTGGACATAACCCAAAGAACAAAGAGCAGCGGTCAATTTCGAATACCATTGGCGGCTGGCCTGCTTAAGGCCGTAGAGAGACTTCTTAAGTTTGCAAACCTGTCCAGGAGCACAAGAGACACCAGGTGGAGGCAACATATAAACTTCTTCATGGAGATCGCCATGAAG
Organism: Handroanthus guayacan; assembly: GCA_014898755.1. Classification (NCBI taxonomy): domain Eukaryota; kingdom Viridiplantae; phylum Streptophyta; class Magnoliopsida; order Lamiales; family Bignoniaceae; genus Handroanthus; species Handroanthus guayacan. Next base: position 1,140,487 of record JACFYI010001571.1, read on the forward strand.
AAATGCATTATTCACGTCTAATTGCTTAAGGTGCCAGTTATGAATAGAGGCCAAAGCAAGCAAGAGACGCACAGTCGTAAGCTTAGCCACGAGAGAGAAGGTATCAAAGTAATCCACGCCCTCTGTTTGAGTATAGCCCTTGGCCACTAACCGAGCTTTGTGCCGTTCAATAGAACCGTCAGCACGTAATTTGACCTTAAAAACCCATTTACAGCCAATAGGGGTCTTTCCAGAGGGCAAAACAGTGAGATCCCATGTGTGATTCGCTTCAAGTGCTGAAAGTTCAGCTTGCATTGCCATATGCCAACAGTCATGTTTTGCAGCTTGGGCATAGGTAGTGGGCTCGGTATAGGCAGAAAGAGCTAGGGAATATGCACGATGAGAAGGAGAAAGACGGGAGTAAGAAAGCACAGAGCTTAAAAGATGAGGAGTGGAGAGTGAAGGTAGTTGACAATGGTAGTCAGTGAGGTAGGATGGGGGACGGCGAGAACGCAGAGAACGACGAATAGGAGGGTCAGAGGAAGGTGCTGACATGAGGTTTGAGAGGTTAGTGTCGTTATATGCCGGTGGGACGGAGTAGGGTAAGGGAGTAGGGTTTGCATGGAAAGCGAAAGGAAAAATGTACTCATGGAACCAGACGTTGCGAGAGACGAATATTTCACGAGTATGGACATCAAGAAGGATGAATCCCTTGGTGCCAGACTTAAAACCAAGGAAGACAGCTTTGCGAGCACGAGGATCAAGTTTGCCCCGATGTGCTGCAAGAGTAGAGGCGAAGCAAAGAGATCCAAAAACCCTAAGGTCCTGAAAAGAGGGTGGTGTGTGGTAAAGAAGCTCGTATGGTGTTTTGTTTGATAGGACGGGAGAAGCACTACTAGAAAAGCGGGAAAATCCGACGGCAAATTCCGACGGACAAAGGGTCGTCACACATTTCCGACGACATTTCTGACGACTCTCGGCGGAAAACTGAAAATCTCGGCAACAAAATTTTTCGACGGACGATCGGTCGGAAAATATGAATATAAATTATTTTTTTAAATTTCATCACGTTCTCCGACCGCTTATCCGTCGGAATTTTGTTATTAATTTATTTTTAAATTTTTTTTGTATTTATCCGACGGGTGTGCCGTCGGATTTCTTAATATTTTATTTTTTTTTAATTTTTTTATTTTGTCCGACGGCCTATTGTCGTCGGAATTTTGTTATTAATTTATTTTTAAA
>JACFYI010001571.1:1150077-1162536 GCA_014898755.1 Handroanthus guayacan
TACTGGAAATAGCGTTTCAGTATAATAAAAGTTCAGATCATGTTTTTGCAACTATATATGAGTAAGATAATGAAAAAAAAAAAAGTAATTAATGAAGGCTGTTCGCAAAAGTAAGTGACTAATTTTTTTATTGTATGAAGATTGTGAATTATTATTTTGCTCGCAAAACTGTATAGATATAATTATAATAATTAATAGAGTAATTCATTTGATGAAAATACTGAAACTAGGCATGAAGTATTTCGAGATACTTTAATAAATTTTGACTTAAATTTTGCCTAGTAAAAATAAAACTCCGTTTACTACATACACTTTAGAGTATTCTTTAAAAATTAAAACTTAAATCATTAATAGTTAAAAAGAAAAAAGTATAATGATAAAAAAAAAAAAAAAGAAAAAAGGCCAAAGGTGTTGAAAAAATGTAAAGGGCGGCGTTGGGAAGAAGAGAGCCGCCAGGAGCAAACAAGGCGGGGTGGATATGAAAAGCTGATGCTGAACTTTTTGTCCACGTCATTCTCTTGTTGAGTTAGTGGGTCCCACCATGCCGTGGGGTCCAGGTAGATTAGAGTACAAAGTGTCTAAAAGTGGCACCATAAAGATAAAGATTAATAAAGATTAATAAAGGGATAAAGCTAAAAGGGTCTTTTGATTTGATTAACATGAATGATATATCCATTTCCTCTTTTTTTCTTTTTTATTTATAATTATACAAAGATTATCTAATTATTTTGACATATCATTTTCCATTCTTAACATTGAAGGTTGTCAAGAAGTAGGAATAGGAAAGAAGAAAGGTGAAAAAGGGACTTACTATTGCACGTCAATAATCCATTATTATACGCAATATGTTGAAGATTAATCGTTTTTGGAAGATAAAAGATGTAGGATTATATAATATTTTATGTAGAATAGGAATCTTAATTGTTCCTCGCAACGAAAACTTTCGAATAAAGGGACCATTTTGAAGATTGATTTGAGTTTCGAAAGATTCTTTCCAATTAAGGGGTTAAATTGTGGCAAGGAGATAGCATTAAGGTCCGATGCATTCGATCTCGAGTGTTCTTTTCTTTTAGAAAGAAAAAACCGAGTAATACAATTATTACATCAATAGATCATCAATAAGTTAAATCAACAACTAACAAGATAAATAATAAAGCTATTATACAGTAGAAAAATATAATAAAATTAAAACACTTATACATTAGTGGAAATAGAACTCATAACCTACTGGAAATGACATTTTATCATCCAGTAAGGAGTGGTCAACGAATTTGAGGGTTTGAAAGCATATATTTAATTAGGTCGACGTTTATCAAACAATTAAACCGGTAATGTTAATGATAATGTTCACGAAAAATGAACATGTCAAGAATTATAATTATAATAAACTATTGGAGTGTCACATAGCAAGTAAGATATTATTGAACTAACCTCATTTGAATTATTCAATCCCCAACGAATTAAATAGACATAAATTTAAGTTCAAAATTCATGATTTGAAACTCAAGTCAAAAGTACATGAACTCTATGAGTATTTTAACATTATGTAATTTTCCAACAATTTATATATAACTAGCACACCTCACAATCAATAAAATCTCACAAAATTAATCTTAAAATTAAATAAATAAAAATAAATTATAAAAAAATAAGGGGTCAGGGGTCGTTGCACATTTCTAAGTCAACAAGACATATAATTACGTTTTCTGGCCGGCTTGGTACTATTTTTAATAATTTATTTTCCATTACGTAATTTATTTTCCGTGTTTTGTGGAGAGAGTCTACTCTGGATTCAAGAGTAACCAAAATATACTCCATTGGCTAAGGATTTCATCTAATTAATTATTTTTTAAAAAAATTAATAATTATATTGAAAAATACAAATTCACAAAATTTTACATACTACCTTTCCCAATTTCAGACTTTTCTACACCAAACCAATGATATAATAGAAGAACACAAGAAGCATGAAGCTTTGAAAAGATATTTTCACAAAAAAGTAAAAGAGATCTAAAAGAAGAAGAAAAGAAAGGTTGAGTGGAATAGACATATACATATACAATATTTGGTCCAAAAGTAAATAATTTTTCTAAGGCTAATGTCAGTCATTCAACTTTGGATTTAGAGGCGTATATATCTACTTTATTAATCATTGATATAAATTTTGATGATGTTTATGATAAAAAATTTACAGTCATGGCTATGATGATTGATATTGGCTATGAAATTTTGATGATATATATGCAGATCGATCTTGGTATTTTCAATTTTGTACTTGTATTTATAGTCAGAATCCTAAAATAAAATTATGTGAGTGAAGTGTGTTTTTTATTATAAGGGTAAAATTGGAAAATCAAAAATTGATATTATAACTTATAGGAATTCCTTTTGGGTGTCTTTGATAGGGCGATCCAATAATCTATGAGGTGATTGGCCCTTTGAAATTGTTGTGGATTGAGAATAGCAATTTCATATTTGATGCTGAAGATTGGGTTTACAATTACCGAATACCTTAATATGTTGTTGCTGTATGATAAATGACTAAGAGTTGAGAGTAGTTGGTCAGATTACATATTTGACCTTCATTGTACAAACAAATTTTATGTAGATTTTGATCTTTGCACAGATAAGCCACTTTAATTGTACTGTGATTAGTAATCGCTACCCGGGAGAAGAGATTATAATTTGGCCTAAGCAAATCTACAGTACGGTCTCGATGAGTTTTTCGGGTTCGCCCAAATACCATAATCCATTCTATCAAAGAAGATAATGGATGAAATAGCATAACGTGGCCTAATCCATTCTATCAAAAGTTGCCAAACACTAATTCGTTGCTTTCTCTTTCATTTTATCTCAAACAAAAGAAGTTTTGTTCTGGTTCGATTCCTAATTAATAAGAGAGATATCTCATGAACTAAGATTTTATAATTTCGATTCCCACCCCAAGTGTGGGCATTTTTCTAATAAATAATAACTTTGTTTGATTTTCAATTGTATAACAGGTTTGTTAAAGATTTTTCTTATTATCTATTAATTTCGAATGTTATTGATTTGATTTACTGATGTTCGGAGTGGATGTAGCTTTACTAGATATTTCCCTTATTAAATATTGATCTTCAATTATTAATAATTTAATGTAATATTATAAGAATAAGGTATATTTAATGGTGCCTCTAGAAAAAAGAATTTTTTGTTGTAGTTGTTGCGTGGTCCGGGCGGCTTTCAGTTTGATTATGGGATTTGCTTACTTTAATAAAGGTATCTTTTTTAAAATAAATAAATAAATAATTTTTTTGATTAAATCAAAAGTAACCTCACTTCCAAGACCAACTTTTTTCCCCCATCTACAGACTTTCGACAGACAAACAACCATTTTCGTTCTTTATTTGGAAAGATACGCTCTTTTTTCTTTATGTCTTTGGACAAGATCCATTTATTTATATGGCTAAGAATTAAGAATAGTCCCTTTTTGCTAATCCAGTGTTCCTTCAGCATTGTGAGATGTATAATAACTTAATTGTCCCTTGGATGGAAGAACTTGACAATCTTAAATTTCACTTTTTACTTCTCCATACTAGATACTTATACTGTGCCCTCTGGACCCCTCTGGGCCCGGATAAACCATTACATCAAAAGAAGAAGAAAAAAAAATATTCAGATAATGATATCTTGCACTGAATGAGTCGAGAGATTTGAAACAATTGATATATTAAAATCTTTTATCTCACTATTTGAAGCATATTTTCAGGTTACAATCTCTCATCAAATATCCATGATATAAAGTAATATTTTAATGCAATCGAACTTCTGTATCAACACTAGGAGATATTTAAAGGGGTAAGCTAGTCTTTTGAGCTATGTAAAAGGAGTGCCCTTGGCAAAAGTTTGGGGTACTCAAATGAATTTACCAAAAAAATCTACTAATCTAGTGATTATTAAAATCCTGATTTACAGCAGTATTCACACTGTTGGAAAAGTTGAATTAGCATGTTGCTTGCTTATGTGGCTAATATTCAACTTGCTTTACTCAATGAAGAGAATAAAAGAAAGTCTCCCTCCTTTCTTTATTTACTATTAATCTATTATATAAAATATTAAAAATTTCTTGTATGGCCACTAAGTACTCGTTTGCTTTATAGGATATGATTAAATGCGATTAATAAAGTGGAAGATTTGCTATCTAGATTGCATATCGATACAATCCCATTACATGTTTGCTTACGTGAATTTGAAATAAAGATATCTTAGGTTTTATTCAATTCATTGTTTGGTTCTTTTAGGGATAATTGGCAAGATGTCATAATTAACCTTTATTTTTTATTATGATTACTTTTTCAACCCTCCATATATTATTTGGAAAAATTAAATAAGAGAGTTGATTTAGTAGTATATTTTTATAAATTTATTTCTCTACTACAAATTTTCTACAAAAAATTATCAATCAGTTTTAAAAATTAATTTTTTGTTTTAATCAATTTTAATATTAGTTTAACTATTAATAAAAAAAAATTAATAGTCAATTTTGCTATTACAATTTGTCTCGAACAGTATTAATTGATTTAAAAAATTAATTTTGTGTTCAAATACTTACTAAGTATTTTCAGAATTGAGTTAATTTATTAACCTTTTAGATTTATTTATATTTTAAAAGTTAAGTTTAAATTTAATACTTTTATTTTTTGAAAGGAAAAAAAAAAGTTGACGCCATCTAGGTAAATAATGAAGTGGTTTTTCTTTCAACTTTTTCTTTTAGGGGTTAATTTGTCTTTTCCCTAATTAATTCTCAAGACTTGTAATTTTTGAATTACTGATCCTGCACCCTAGAATGTGATCCATAATCTAAGAGTAAAGAAGATTAAAAATCGAGCCACATATTATTCACAGTTCTTAAGTATGTCAACCAAATACCAAATCAGTATGAATTATGAATGAATTCTATATACTCTTTTCAACCAAAGAAGCTCCAGATGTAAAAATATTAATAAAAACTAAATTAAATCACTTATAAGACTTTGTGATTGATGACCTAAGACTGTTTATGTAAAATATCTTTTTCTCTCTCCATTTAAAATATTAAATAGAAAATGAATACTAAAGTTTGAGGGCTTGATTATAAACTGGTTTTGAATAATCTAGTTTAACGTTAGCAAATAAAATATTATTTTCAATAAAGGAAGAGCATTAATATTAGTATTGTTATAAGAGTAGATGCATGCACCTTACTGTGGCATTATCTTTTTGCAACTTAATTAATTTATTCCAATTTTGTTTAATTTATCTTTGACACGTGGAACATTGTGTCTTGGGAGGGATAAAGGTCGCTTATGATATTCCAGAAGACCCAAACGCATCGTCTTCTTGTTCTTATTGTTTAATTTGTCTGATTCTTGATTTAATTTTCTTCTCTTTTTAATTTTTTTAATTAAAAAATATGGAAAATTTATGATATATCTCATGGGGCTTGAGAAACTGGAGTAGTCAGATTCAATGAAATTCTAGCTTTGAATAAGTTGTATTTGAGTAATAAGTACTCACACGATATAATTTTACAGTTTCTTTTGCAAAAAAAAAAAAAAAAAGCCCCTTGGGCAATTTTTTTTTACTATAAAATGGACAATTTGGGAAAAAAAAAAAAAATCAATTTTGCACTTTAGGCATGTGTGAGTGTGACGAACTCTTTTGGTGGAGGGTTATTTTTGCTAATTAAAAATTTTATGATTACTGTGACATTAATTAATTTTTCACAAAATTTGATTTATTAATTAAACATAACATGAGGAGTCACTTGTAAAAAGCTAATTATAAGGTTTAGTCTAAGACTACTTTGAAAATATAGGATGGACTTGGAGTGCATGTCACTTTATTCATGGGTCGAGCTTGAATTGCATCTATGCAAAAAAGAGAGGAGAGGCTAAAGTAAAGTTATCAATTCCAAAATCTAATATTTTATTCATTCTTTGATTAGAAATAGTGATAGCATCGAATATTTATTTCTCAGTATTTTAATATGCATGAGAATCAAGACTTATACTCACGCTAGTTTCTTTCTTCTTCGTTTTTCCGTTTTGCTCCTTTTTATGGGCCTGGAAAATTGCCCAGCTCTCTTTTCCATTTTGGCTTTGCAAATACTCGCATCAACGGTGGATTTATCATATAGTAAGGATATATAATTATCTGTTGAAGCCCCTTAAAGTAAAATAGCATTTGACCTCCCCGTCAAGTTCCTCTTTAAAGACTATAGAGAGGTTCGGGTGCAATTCCCTTCTAAAGTCCAAATAAAAAAAAAAAAAAAAAGATATATAATTAGCTTGATATCCTTGAAGTTTAGCCTAATTACTAGAACTCCTTGTGGTTGAAAATAATCCCAAAATACAATTATACCCCCACACATTACAATTGACCCTATAAAAATGCGATCAAGATTTTCTATTTCAAAATAATATTTCATCTTTTATTCTGCACCATAAATACATGCCAAGCATAAAAATTATTTCTTTAAAAAAGCACAATGTTCTAGATGTGATACACTTCGCATGTATTCATGCAAGTAAATAAGAGATCAAACATCGAATGAAATAGAGGATCCAAAATCATGAAAGCGTAACATGAGACCCCCCTTAATTTAACCACGGGGAATTTTTGTAGTCATGTCGAACGTCGTGAGCTACCAAGGTAATTATCCCCATTGATAATACCAGCAGACAGCAAGTAAACAGGCATCGCATTGCAATCTTTTCCTATACAAAGGCACATCAACCTGCGCCCCCAAGTTTTGAGCAAATGACTTTGGTGGAATCTTAAAACGTTAAACGTCTTCAACTCAATCCTCCGCTTCTTGGACAAAACAAATGCCATGAGCAGTTAAGTTGCCGAGTCTTAACGGACCAGTGGCAATATAGCGTATGCCAATTGCCATTACATGGTAGAAATTCTTTCCACCAATAAAATGTCAAAATGAATACTTTTGTCCCATCATAACTCCCTTATGGTACCAAATGGACTTACTAATGTTCGCACAGAATAATATCAATATTTCTGTAACTTCATGGAAAAAATGGGAAATAATGATGGCAGGGTGCAAGTACAATTAAAGAGTTGACTCGTGAAAAGGAGCATTTACATTCAAGCATTGCATATCGGTGCCTCGGATCTTTCACCTAATGTTCACTAACGTAACTAAATAAGAGAACAACATTGATAATACAGAAAAGACCTAGATATTAATTACACAAATGGAATAGGGATTATTCACAATTATTTACGATGCATCGCCAAATTTCGAAATCAAAATTCCCATGGGGTTGGAATCTTTGGTTCGCAGCCCATGGAACCTACATGATTGGAGATAATTAAGTGTCACTCCAGTTCCCATCATCTTCTCCATCACTTCCAACAGCCTGAATGGGCAAAAGACAGACTGAGTGAATAGCAGAGAAAGGCCAAAGTAACTTGTGTGCTTATGCATGGTTTACCTCTTACTCTTTAAATGTTTGAGAGAGAGAGAGAGAGAGAGAGATACCTGGCGAATTGCATTAGCCTTTTCCAGAATTGCAGTGACTTGAACAGTGGCAGGTACTCCTGATGGCACAGTTTGTTTTGCAGTCGCCGTTGGTCTCAGACTGAATGACTGATGCCACCCAAGAAAAGAAGGGAAGAAAAAAGAAAAAAATTGTGATAGTACAAGTCAGTGATGAGAGGAAAGATGTGAACAACCATGCATAGGATTAGTTTATACAGACAAGTTGTGCCTCATCAGCTGGTGTTATGTAAGATTATGCTTGCATTAACAGTTTTTGTGGAAATAGAATCCCGGCCGCAGATTATAATGCTATGTCTGGATCAAGGAACTAAGGAAAATAAGAAGGAAAAGGTAAATGTTCAACAATTGAGCACAACGTTACTTCAGTTGAAGCGTGAAAAAATTTTCCTTCACAATTTTTCTTCCTAAAATCCTACATCCAACCACAGGGTATAAGTTGTGAGAAATCCAGTTCACCAACACTGACAAACACAGATAAATGAATGAATAAAAGAAGCCCGAGGAGTTGATATTCATTTTCGCAGGCATTTTACACAAGGTAATAAATATGGAAGTACTGTAAAGATTCATAAGACAAAAAACAAATATCCTGCACATGACAACAGATGATTATTGGACTAAAACTATGGCCTATGTTTCAGGTAAGTGGTCAATTAGAGAAGCAGGTTAACGAGGAATAGGAATGTAGCTATAACATTTGCTAAAAGCCTAAATCCATGTGCAAGGCTGTAAGAATTACATAATAGTCAAATCTTAATGAAATTGTGACAGTGAAAAATAACTCCAGTTACCAGTAACTCACTTTTGTTCTAATTTGGTGTAGAAAGTCCGTCTCATCTATGCTCTTGCCCTGATTAGCTTCTCTCAGTCCATTTGACTTCTCTGAGCTGGACTGCTAAGTACATAAATAGCTTTGATCATAAGATCCTTATTTTTGCATAAATAACTAAGCAAAAAGCAAACAAGAAAAGACAGATATATCAGACCTTTCTTTTCTGCAGCTTTGTGGTATAAATTTGATCTTCATTAAAGGGCGCTGGTTTAGACTCAGAAATTGCAGATGCTGTAAATGTATGATTAAGTGCATAGTAAGAACCTTCAGACATCGCCTCACACTTGTCTTCTATACCATCCAGATGGGGCGTCATGTCTCGCCATTGAACAGGAGGAAGAGGTGGAGGAGCTGGGGCATGATTGGGTGCGAATTGTGCCTCCAAAAGATTCTTATGATTGGTATCATTTCTTAGTTCCTCTCTGAACAAGTGATTTGTCGTGCCTACACGTTGATGATTAAATGAAGGACATGATTCAGAATTTGGCACGCCATTCTCAACAAAAGGAAATTGAAGTCCACAGTTGTCATGGATATCTTCATGGTTTCTCCTCCCATTTTCCAGAGCTGTTGAAACAGATTCTGTCAAGGAGATTCTGCGAAGTGCATCATATAAATCACGGTCCTTGCTATTGAGAGATTCGCTTGACTCCCACTGCTCAGAATTTGATTCGGAATGATTGCTATGACAATCATCTGATAAAGAAGGTGATGATCTATAGAATGTGTCAGCATCTGAGTCTGAACCGACATTGTGCCTAGTAATGGACACCTCTGGCACCAACTGGAATGAAGGATAGATATCACTGCCATTTCCACTCTTACTGTTTCCATCAGGAAACTTCAATTTCAGCTTGGAAGTCTCAAAGCCATCTATTGGTTGGAATGATATTTTCATGTGCTGAAGTGGGGGTGAGGAAGAAGGTGACAATGTAGGAGAATCACCACCAAAGATATCTTTACTTCGTCCAGAAAATGTCCGATGAGCAACACTTTGGCAATTTTTTTGCTCAAAAGGATTACCATTTTGATAGCCGGCAACATAGGAGTTTTTATCCGCACCAGGCAATAATTTTTTGTTGGATCCAGTTGAAAGCAATCTATTGCTCAGTTCAAACATTCTAGATGAATTTCTGCTATTCTCTTGATGCCTTCTGACAGCTTGGAAGGCTGAATTGACTGGCAAACAACTTGCAGGTGCTGCTATACTTGATCCAGTGGAACTGGCATTATTGTGATAAAGTGAGTCACCAAATGTTTTAAGTTTGATGTCTAAATCAGCAGGTGAAATTTTCCAAGAAATCTTCTGGAAAGATGTGCCTCTTTCTTGGTCATCATGGCATGTAGAGCTATCTGTATCAACACCCTCTTCAGTATTATGCTGAATGGATGAACTAATTTCTCCATCTTTCTTGTACACAGGGTCACGAGGAGGTGCATTCAATACACTGCAATCTGGTGGTTTTGATGGCTGGAGTCCTAGCAAACCACCATTAGTCCAGAATGTAACTGAAGTGACATTAGAAATTTCTGGTGCATGTCTCCTAGGCTCAGGACTGCTCCCTGTTCCATCAGTAGTTGGCATCCCTGACCTAACATCTCTGAAGTTAGATGCAGGGGTGCATGAAACGGATTCTACATTATTGCCAGCATCAGTCTTACCATTCTCAGGAGAATCAACACTCTGCTGACTGCCTGACGTAAATGATTCTCCAGCCCCTTGAGATGATTGCAAGGCCCTGTCCACGATGGAGTCTGAGTTGAATTCATCCTTGGCTGCCACTCCATTAATGGAACAGTTATTTGCATAAGGGCATTCTGGAGGCACAGAATCGAGATCATGCCCAGAACTACCATCTATCAGAGAACTGTTGGAGAAAACATTAGATTCAGGACATGAAGGCTGGCCCTCCAAATTCTGCCTTATGAGCTGACATACTCCATCATCTACTCCTTCGTCCTCCAACTTAGAGTAATGCTCTACTTCTTGCTTTTTTGTGCAGTCTATATCAGTTTCGCACTCTGACTCAATAGTATTTAGTGCATCCATAAAATTATCAGTTTCACTTTCAATGTCAACAGGATGGACATCACCCGATTCCAGGGCTGGCACAGTTTGATTGCGTGGCTGGACATCCTCTCTGTCAACAATTTCATGGTCAACAGCATTATCACTGAGAGTTTCTAGGTCCAACTTTGGAGGAGATGATTTCAAGTGTCTATTATGATCATCCTCTTTTGTCATGCCATCTTTGTCAGACTCCTGAGTTGTAAGCTCAACAGTTTCTCTCTTTTCATCCCAAGTGACAGAAGATGAACTACAACCAGCTTGCTCTTGTGATAGATGGGTGTGAATATCATCATATGCATCTGTGATGTTTTCCCCAAGAAAATCATAATCTAGGAATTCATTGTCATGCCTCTTTACGGACGAAGAAATGGATTCTCGAGACTCTTGTTCGTCAGGTTGCACTGAGTAACTTGGACGGAAATCTCCTTCACTGTAGCATGACCCATTTTTCAAGTGCAAATTTGATTCCTCGCCCATATCTGACCTTAGTGTGGCATCATATGTGGATGCTGTTTGAGAAGGGGAAGTATGCCCACCAGCATTCAGTTGAGTGTACTGCGTTCTGTAATGTTTAAGCATCACAAATTTAGTCATTATCATGGAAATTCACAGATGTTCACATCAAAAAATCAAGTCATATATTTATTCCATGTTTTCACCACCATCTCCTGTGCTAATTTCTCTTTTCAATTTCAATCTTAGGAAATGAGCATGAATAGCATTTACCTGCCACTGTTACTATAAGAAAATGATTCATTGCGCGATGCTTCTGCTTTCCTGCGCCATGACCTTTTTTTCTGCAAGTAGATCCAGGACCATGTTAGTTGACAGGAATAGTGACATGTGCTGGCAAGATTAGCTTTCTACGTTAACACATGATGGCTTTTACAGTAACGTTATGTAGATAGAATTCAAGGTTATTTAGGTGCTGCTGATACAGGAATTTCAACAACGCCTGGTAATGGTGAGATCAATTAATTAGTGAAGCATACTAAAGATGCATTATGTTCATCTAATAGTTCATACCCTTCATGTGATTTTTTTTTTTTTAATAAATGAGCAAATGCATTAAGCCATTAAGGCAATAAAGGAGAGTTTGCAGAAAAGCGGAAGCCCCCATCACACGAAACATAGGAATAGACCCCTTCCTGTGATGTTGGTAAGGCATATTACCTTAATCTTACGACCCTTCTTATCTTTCAAAGTTCTCTCAGTGCTAACTTCACCAGATGCCGCTGATGCTCTCTTAAAGAATGTTGGATCTGTATACCTTTTTAAGCAAGATCCAGGACCACCAGGGTCAAACCTAAAAGAAAGCACAAGACTTAATTACATGGTCAAGAATGGGGATCAGGATATAAATTTTTAAGAGTTGTCCATACCTATCAAGCAAGTGCAGACGTGGAGGCCCACGAGAGTCTTCGTAATAGTCCATGATAAATTGAGGCACATCACTATATACAAAATGATTTTGTTCACATCTTATTCGTGCGTGCCAATTGGAACCTGCAAATGGATTTTAATAAGGACCTTACAAGATGGAAAGTACATGCAACTGTAAATTGAGAATCTGGACATGGCAGTTAATTGAGTGTATGTTGGGAAGGGCAGAGGTACAGTTGCTACAATCACTTATCCCCAAGCCTAGGAAGGGGGCAGCAACATGAGAGGTGAAAAAGTGAAAGGCAGGTTTTAACCATACCAGCCGTATAAGCAAAGTGTAAATGGCTCCTTTGTGCCAACACAGCCTTCTCCAGCGGAGAAAGTGCAGCTTCAACTCGTTGAACACGAGCAATCAACTTATGGCTTCTAGAAGATGTTATTGTTACCTCTTCCTGCAGGCCATGAAAAACTTCCGCTGCAAATCTACACATGCAGAGGTGCTATTTCAGTTGTAACTTGAGATAGTGTCACAAGTTCTCGATCATGAAAATCATAGCACAAAGCATGCTACAAACATATTTCTGGAAATGAATTTGCAGTGATATAGTTTCTTTCTTTCTTTCTTCTCCTTCT
>JACFYI010001571.1:1162636-1179414 GCA_014898755.1 Handroanthus guayacan
AGCAGAAGGAAGAAGGTATTGCCAACTCTGCAAGCCATTCCTGAGGGCATGATAACAGTAAGAGAACGGTGGGAGCGAAAGGACAGAGATGGGCTTGAGGATACGAATGAATTGACTGGATTTGGACTGAAATGACGGAGTTGCCCATGGTGGTGGTAGTGCAGGAATTTCGGCATTGATTTAATCCGCCGTGAAGGACTCGTCACGGCGTCAATTAATTAAAACTTTATTTGGGGGAACTAAATAAAATTAATAATAAATAGGAAATAACAAATTGTTGAAAAATAAAAAGCAGGAAATTATTTCTCCTTTTTGGTCTGCAATAATAATAATGGACCCGAATAGCCAAATTATTGCAAATAGCATTTTGGCCTTCTACCTTTTGTTTATTTATTATGAGGATTAATTATTATAAATTAAAAAAAAAAGATTCATTTAGGAAAATTTCCTAGGACACTGCTTAGTTGGCTCTGATTATGATGCATTTCAGAAACTCCTAATTAAAATTTTCCAAAATTTATTTGGATGGGTTCCCTTTTCTTGAAGTCGGGTCTGGAAATGATAATTTCTGAAATTCAACTCACTATAAATAGTCGTGATTTGAATATATATATTAATGTATATAGTTCAAGAAACTCGGGCATCTTTATATATTTTCATAACACAAATAACTCTAATCCAAAACCTAATTACATAACTTAATTCAAACACAAAATTCTTTCCATCACCCTACAAACAAGTCATTATTAATGCGCTCCTGATTGAGACAAGTTTGTTAGAAATATATTACGAACAGTCAACAATTAATCTAGGGATAAAGGCAAGCATCAAGAATATTTGTATTTCAAAAGATGAATAACGATTCTCAATAAATAATTCAAAATTTACAAAGTTTTTGGTAATTATCTGTCAATTTTTATTTAATTTATCAAGAATAGTTTATTACTTTATTAGGCTAGATCTATCTTTGTCCCCATTAAATAATTCTTGAACTATCAATTCTGAAGAGACGGATCAGATCTTGTTCTTTTGCCCTTGTTTGGTTCCACAAGATTACCAGATCTAAATGCAATTTTGGAAATTGTTATTATTGTCATTAGTATTAATAAATGAATTAGCAGAGGGATGCCAGTCAGTGCAGTACGGTTGACTTTTGACTGTTTGGTTTAACGTTGTTGACTAAATATAGCTGTCTGGAATCTTGCAATTAAGTCTCACTAACTACCCCATTTTTCTTTTCCTTTTTTTTTTTTTTTTTTCAAATCCTTAATTACCAAAAGTAGTGACCACCGGCCACTGCATTTATTACCTCTAAACCCAATTGAGCCTAACTGCCTGAGGAGTGAGGCCCAGTACAGTTTTATTACAACTACTTTGCCTTGGTTTCAAAGTGTTTTGTGACTGTTAAGGAATCGATAGTGTTGGAAAGAAGACAGTGAAAATTGTGGTTAGTGGTTTTGTTGGTAGCTTTTGGTCTTAAAAAACGAAAAATCGTGTGCTTCAAGAGTTATCCTTGCTTTTTCTGGCTTTTGTTTCCCAGGAATCCAGGATTTTGTGCCCTTTCTTTTTTCAGTTATGAGCAATATCTTAAAAATTGGACTCAAGATTAAAAAAAAAAAAAGAAAAGAAAAGAGAATGGAACGATTTTTTTGGTTATAGATTCAATTAATTTTGTGAATGTGTGTTACTGTGAATAATATAAAAAATATAAAAATTGCAAAGAAATAAAAATAAAAATTTTATTTGTTAACATACTTTTCAGAAATTGTAGTTTGTCATAAGTACTCAAATGTTAATGAGAATAATCAATTGTAAAACTATAAGAAACAATGTGCCCCTTCACAAACAAAAATCGTATGTCCTCATTGCAAATATGGTTATACGATAGATTTTGTTCCTTCATAAACTGTTAATAAATGACTCGTCAATGATCTACTTTTACGACGATTGTTAATATATAATAATTTTTCGGATTGTGATTCATCATAAGTTTCCCATTCATATATATTTCGCTCTATTTCTCTCTCTATTTTTTCCTTGATTTGTTAATGTGTCACAAATTGTAATGGAATTTTATCCGTTACAAATTTCTGTTAGCAATTGAGTGTTTTCTAATTAGATAAAAAAAAATACTTAAAGAAAAAAGAAAAGAAATCAATTAAACCAAAAAAAAAAAAAAAATTCTCTAATTTTTCTAGTTTCAATCAATTTGCAGTGATTGATACGTCGATGAATTTTATTTATTTTATCCGTACAAAAAAATTGTACTCGATTTCTCAATCCAACTAGATGAATTGATCGATTTGATAAGCATTTTAAAACACTCAATACACACATCCTAATCAATGCACATGCCCTTTATTAAAATAGAAACAAATTTTATAATTATATATGATGTGGATATATATATATATATATATATTGGGACCATCGTTCGTGGGTGGTCTACTCCTATGGCGTTCTTGTTTGTCCCCGACAAGCACCTAACAAGGACGTGAGACGATGAAATATTTTTAGTTAAAATTATATACGGTTAATTTGGTAGTTGAAATGCAATTATTATTTTTGGATTTCTAATTATTTAAACGTTTCACCCAATAAATAAGCATTTTCAGTCACCTCTTAACATGCCAATTATTCTAAGTTGATCCTTTGTCTTGTCTTAGTGTGTGTGAGTTATGTGTGTGGTTGGGTGGGTGAAGAGATGGAAGGTTTTATGGGTAAAGATTTTAAATCGAATTTGATTTGACTTAAATTTGAATTTTAAGATCTTAATTGATTAAAATATTTAACTATAAATATTTATAATCTGAAATAGTCAATCAAATTAGAAATGAACTTTGAGTCTTATTTACTTCAAGAGTTAGCTCAAAAGTAACGATTAAGGATTATCTAAAATTATATATGAAAATCAATACGCATACACTTAATAAATCTGGATTCAAACAAATAGGATATGGAATTAACCCCCTCGATCCATAAAGACCGAATCCGAATTTTCATAATTTTTTTATTCTAAGATGATAGTCTCATATATGCATATTAATGATAACTCTTAACTTATAAATTATTTATTGAGTTATTTTTATTATTAAAATAAGGTATATATTTTTAATATAATTACTATTTAGTATTATTAAAGTTGGATTTTCTTAGTTTTCTTATCAGGATTCAAATTTTTATCGAATTTGATCTTGGTATTAATGAATCCAGATCTTATGTGATATTGGGTTCGATATTGATAATCGAATTCGAATCCTGATTATTTTGATTTGATAAACAACCCTGGAAGCTTTTAACTCCCTTTTCGAGAGTATTGGTCCAAGGCTTAATGGTCTTCTTACAATTTGCTGATCTGAAGTGCTTCACCATGAGGCCCATTTGTGGGCTATAATTGGGCCCGACAATTTAGCCGAAGTTGGGCTCACTTTGCTGCCAATTACCTACTCTTCGGGGTGTAATGATAAAGACTCCATTACCCTTATTTGTTTGTTTTTTTCTCTTTTTTCCTTTTTCCTTTTTGATAATAATTTTAATTTCTTCCACTCATGTGAATCAAGCTCAAGCACATTCAACCCAGAAAGCATAATAAGTGGTAAGGATCATGGGCGAGCCAAGTGAAAACCTTGCAACGCTCAAGTCAGTATTAAACTTGTAAACATTATTGTACATGACTAAATGTATTAACTATGTATTTTTCCTGTTTATTGATGTCATTGGCAGGGCATTCGACGTGTTCGCCCGTTTATCCCCCTATAGCTGAATTGAATGTTCAAATTTTAGATGTTCAAATTTTAGAAATTGACTAATTGCACAAAGATGTGGATCCTCTATACTAATGGTATTATGGTATTTCATTGTGTTTGAGTTTGGTTCAATTATTTAATACCACAACGTTACCCTAAAATTATCTAGTACGGGCAAAATTATATGGTTAACGTGGTCTTGTTATTTGCCAATTGTATCTTAAAAAAAAAAGTACCAACTGGATATGATATTTTTTCTTCATGTTAGTACAAAGATAAATGTATATGATAATTTTTCGTCCTCGCGCATAATTTATTTTTTATTCAAATGATAAGGTTGAGATCTCAATCAAGAGACTTTGGATTCGATTTCCGCTGATTTTGGTATTATTCTATTGGCATAATAATTCCTTATTGTAGTAATAGATAGGGGTGTTCACATCCAAACCAAATCGAACAAAACTGTAATCTAATTCAAACCAAACCGAAAATTGATTCTTTTCAAACTAGTTTGGATGTAAGTTTTTAAAAACCGGTTGGTTTGGATTGGTTTATGGATTGAATTTTGAAAATCTATTCAAACCAAACCGAACCAAAATATATATACATTTATATGTTATATTATGGATGTATCAATATAAAATCCAACCTGTAGAGGCTCATTTGGTGCTAATTTGAATTTTTGTTACTAATTTAACTTTGTCTTCTATAAAAAATATCATTCGTCATGTGCTCATAGTCAAAAAAAAATATGTGTAATGGACTTTTACAATAAACAATTAGTTTTTTAATTGAATTACATTTTTTTTTTGTTATATTCTCTAACTGATTAAATCAATCCAATTCAAATCGACTTTAATTGGTTTGAATATATAAAAAAGATAAAACCGATCCAATAAAAATTATATGGTTTGGATCGGATGGATTTTTGCTTCAAAACCGATCCAAACTGGACCGCGAACACTCCCAGTAATGAAGTTGATATCTTATATTTTGACAGCTTTGAACTATAAATTTAATGAATCATCGTCTTAAAATAGATATTAACACGCAGATCTAATTATTTCATTCTGGCCTGGGCACTCATAGTCCGAAAAAATAAAAATAAAATACCTTATAATACTAAAATTGCAAGAATTTTTTTTCTTTTCTTTTCTTTTCTTTCATTTTTTTTGGGGGTGGGTGTAAGGGGTAATAATGTTTACAACTACTTACAAATTACAAGTACTAGTCGGGTCGATAAAGCCAAGTCAACTGACAAGTTCAGACTTACCTCAGCCCTAACTAGTTGCAACTTAGAAAAAAATCAGTTTACTGTTTGTTTGGTAATAAATACAACAAAGAAAAATTTAAGGGATAATTACCTCAACACCCCCTGAGGTTTGATATAATTACCATTACACCCCCTGAGATTTGATTAATTACCATTACAGCCCTTGAAGTTTGAACAGTTACCATTACATCCCCTAAAAATCTTGAACATTACAAGTAGACCCCCTAGATAGGGGGGTGTAATTATATTATATACATAAGTTAAGGGGGTGTAATTGTAATACACACATACGTTCAGGGAGTGTAATTGTAACTATATATTAGCTAAACTGTACAGTAGGGGTGTAATGGTAATTAACCAAATCTCAAGGGATGTAATGGTAATTGTACCAAACCTCAGGGGGTGTAAAGGTAATTATCCCAAAATTTAATTTTCTGTTTGTTTGATAATTAAATAGAAGGTGTCCTTTGGCCTCGAAGTGATAATTAAAGTTTTTAAGTGGTCCAATATTAAAAGTTGAAATACTCATTTACTCCTATACTTATAATATACATTCTTAATTCGTGTCTTTTTAAGGTCTGACATGGGGCTCAATGTTGTCCGCTAAATGCATCTTCATCATGAGAATCACTACAATGATGAAAAACATTTGAGACACAAATCTTTGCAAATTTAAAACTATGGATAATTACTTAAATAACCCTGAAGTTTTGTCCGATGACAATAGTGTTTTCTGTGATTGGAAAAATTAAAATATTACCCTATGTCGTTGGTTTAGTTGATAAAAAACTTAACTGAATGTTAGCTTTCACTACAAAAAAAGTACACCCTTCGCTAATAGAAAAATTCACATCACAAACATAGTTTTATGATGAATTTTGTCACATTACAAATTCTTTAGTATTTGCCTTGTCACAGATTAGCTCTATAATAAAATTGAAACTGGTCACAAAACTAACTTTTGTGATCGAATTTTCCATCACAAACTAAAAATAGTTATATAAATTTATTACAAATTCATCGCAAGGGCATCATTTCAACATATTTTGGCTCCTTTTTTCAAATTCATTTGTAATTTGTCGCAAATCTGTCAAAGTTATTATCTATCTGTGATGGAATTTTATTCGTGACAAATTTTTTGTTAGTGAATGAGTCTTTTCTTGTAGTGTGTGGTTTTGACAATTACAATAACACCTCAAAAGGGATCACTACAAATAATTTGAGCAATTACTATGACTAAAAATCGATGTTAATAGAAAAAAATGGTGGCGAAAAGTCATTTGCTACGGCTTCACTACGGCAATGATCCGTGGTTTCTGTGAGCATAGCTGAAAATCCACCACAACTATATGCCGTGGTGGATATTTTTTACCTCGGTATAGCCACAGCAAATGATGTTTCCACCACGGTTTTTTGGATTATAGGCTACCACATCCACCACGGCTATTAATTGGCTACTACTTCCACTACGGCTATTAAACTTTTGGTTGCAAAAAGTCAATATTTTTGTAGTGGATGTTATTGTAATGTTACGAACCAGAGTTATATTTTGTTAAAATTTTGATACGTTGAACTAGTAGAATAAAGTGTTACTACTATCATTCGAATCACAGAAAATATTATTATAATTAAGTTAATTATTCATTAAGGATTAATGCATATGTGTGTGAGAGAGAGAAAGAAACAGAATAAAAACTGGTGCAAATTTTATGAAAGCAAAGCACAATGAATATGGTGGCCCCTTCAACGGAGCAATTGGAGAAAAGGGTAGGGCCATAATCACGTGGAACGACAAGTGTTTTCAGTAGTATAAGAATTAAAGCATTTTGTAATAATAAAAATAAAGGTGCTTCTTCCATATGTGTATTAGCAACAGTGCTGGAACATTAATATTCTTTTGCCTCTACACTGACTGAATTATGATTTGAGGATTGAAGAATTTTCCTTCTGCATACCACCATTAGCACGGGAATGTGAATAAAATTTACTCCATTCCACATTTGATTGTTCAATATTTTCATTTTTTCAGAAAGAAATGATTACATTCAGTTAATGTATTAACACCAATATTTTAATATGTTCAATGATCAATAATAATTAAAAATATTCTAAATTATCATTCAATTAAAAAAAAAAAGAACAAACCCACACACCTGCCATTCTGTTGGGGAAAAAAAAACCAAGCGCATACCATTTAGTGAAATAGTTAATGTGCCACTAATGAAAATCGAACTTAAAATATCTTCAAAACGAATATGTTATGAGGCATCCACTTTATCATTAGGGCAATGCCTCATGAAAATTCAATAATTTGTTTGAATAGTATATATGATTAGGTGGATGGTCAAATATAAAGGTCTAATTTTTATCGCTTCATGGTTAATTTCATGTTTGATGGGAAGTTTTGTTTCGAATAGATGATAGGTGAAATAGGATATCTTAGTATATGAATTGTCTTAAAACTATTGATTCTTCTCATGTGGGATAAGATTAAGTACATGGTGATCTCTTTCTATTAAAGGTGTCAAGGATGATGAGTTGGTTAGCGAGGAGCTAGAGTTCTCATATCAGTTATCTCAAGTCTTTTAGTTTTTTATTGTGAGATAACACTAAATGTCAGATATTAATTAATGTTCGAGCGAGACATTTGGAAGAGACATATGGTCAAAATCACAAAAGAAGTCATCAATGATGCCATAGCCACACCCGATTAAATAGCTTCTGAAGAGACACACGATCATCATCTTCACAAATAAAGCCATTGATGATGCCTATACAAAACCCTGTCCAATTAATATAGAAACATAAATAACACAGCAACATTGAGATATTGTCCTATCAACACTCATGAATAAATAACTTATAAATTTTTTTAAAATCCTCAACTCATGAAACATGGAACAAATTTAGGTATTATCATAATTGCTCACTCAAAGACATGGAAGGAAGCAATGCTCATAGTACCATAGATAGTGTAATGGCATGATAATCAGTTGTCAATATAGATAGTAGATCGCATCAAGGTTTTGTTCCACTAACACACATTAGTAAAAAATTTTATCCAAAATAACCACTTCAAAGGATGAGAGAGTATTATAAGTAACATAATTATAAATCGACTCAAGACTTTCAAATTCTAATGATGTGAGATAAGACTAGGTATCATCATAACCTCTAGCTGAGGAGTATAGGAATCGATATATAGCCATCGTTACTCCACGTGACACCAAATATAATATTAAATTTTGTCTTATGAAAGAACCGATCAAGGGTTGCGTTTGGAGGGAGATAACAAGAAGATAACATATAGGCAGTATAGTTCAATTTGAGTGGAGTCCTCATCAAAGCAATTTTTCCAATTCTTAGTGTCCAAACCTAAATCTACCCAGTTTCGCGCCACAATAAGTTAATGCAGTGCATTAAATACGACGTTGATAATCTACCTTGTCAAAGATTAAACAGTAGAGATAATTAAGAGGCTTAATGATACTTAGCTGGTTGCTAAAGCTTGCATTAACCAATAATCCACGGGTTGCATAAATTCCTTAATTCAGCTTCAAGTGGAAGAACTCTCGAGATTAAGCTTTACCGGACATCATTAAAAGATGCAAAAAGCAAAAATGTTATAATAATTTGTCTGATTTAGTGATTAACAATCCATCCTGAAAAACAAATGGCACAAAAGAAAAAGAGATTGTACGGCTTCCCTTTTCCGAAAATTGAACAGGAATTGGTTGGCCATATTTGTAACCATTTTTCAGAGAACAAAAAAACATATAAAAGGGAAAAAAAAACCCCCCCCAAAAAAAAAGACACAAAAAGCAAGGCCCCAGAGAAGAAGGGACCGGGTCACTGGAAGAAAGGAGCTATAATTCGGATAAAGGAAAAGAAAAAAAAATGTAGAAATTAATGAAAGCGAATGTGAAATTACTACCAATCAAAAAAGAAAAAAAGAAAAAAAGAAAAAAAGAAAAAGAAAATAAAATAAAAAAAGAAGGAAAAAAATAGAAAAGAAAAAGAAGAAAAAAGAAAGAAAAAGGGAAAAACTTCCTTTTCAACTTGAATTCGTCTTAATTAAAAAGTTTTGCGGGGACAAGGAAAATATCAATTTTAAATTGCAAGAAGGAAAAGTTACGAAAAATGTCATACACTGAAAAAATATGATATTACTGACAGAAAAATAAATGGTAATGTCAACACTGTCAGTAATAGCATATATTGAAGTCATAATGACTTTGATTAAGCTGTCACAAATGATACTTCTCCAATGAAAATAATTTTGTTTTTGTTACAATACGGTTAAATATATCGGTGGCGAAATTTAGTGTCTTAAGTTGTCACTATTCATAATTAATAACACGTGTGTAGTAACTATTTGGTGAAAATAAAATTTGTTGCTATGATTTGTAATAATTTTTCATTGTCACTATACATATATATGTCATTACTTGTCAATAATAACAATTTAAGCACAAAATCTGTTACTATTAAATTTATGAAAACAATTATTGTGACATAGTAAAACTTTTGTCACTTTATATATATAATTAGTGACAAGTTTTATGTTGTCACTAATTAATATATTGCCACTAATTTTTCTACTTTCTTGTACTGATATTCTACACTATTTTAATTTAATATTAATAAAAAGTGTTTTTTGAGTTTTTACCAGAATTCTTTTATCGAATTAAAAGCTAAATAATTTTCTTTCGGTTGTGTGAAGTAAAATTCTACGTGCCAAGGAACTGAATGAAAAAAATCGAATTTTAAATTCTCCGACAAGGTGGATCCTAAGACGAGTATCAATCCTGAATGTGCTTAGCTTTGGAATCAATGTCCCATCAGTTTCAAATGTTTAAAAAATTTTTCCCATAAATTTAATTCTCAAATAATTCTCCAAAAATATCATGACTAATTGGTTTTCAAAAATCTACTTCCATGATTTTTTTTTAATTTCTAAAGTACTATTTTCCAATAAAATGTATATATTTACAAATATGTTATATAAATTGTATGACTAATACATACACGTACTACATATTCTAATGAAATATATTTATATATATATATATAATTTTTGTTTGTTGTATATAAGTGTGTCTATGCATCTAATATATACCAATATATATGGACACTCAAATAAATGCGTATGAAACATATAAGCATGATGTTATGCTGTTACCTTACATATGTACATACAAAGATCTTGAAATTGTCCATTGTACCCTTACATAAGTGAATGCTCGTCTTTGTGAAACATAACAATAATGATGAGTTTCATATCAAATTTTAATGGTATAATAAAAATTTAATAGTTTAGAACTCCTTAATAGCAGATTCATGATAATAAGGTTGACCTCTTTCTGTTAAGGCAGGATTTTCTATTCTCAATAATATTTTATATACTTTATTATATTATAAATACATGTCAAGTCCATTCAATATTTTCTTATAAAAACAAAGGACTATGGATATAGTATACGTGGAATGTATCAATTAAGTAGGTGATGAAATATATATTTTTTTATTCGTGTACGATGAATCTCTCTCTCTCTCTCTCTCTCTCTCTCTAAGAGGAAAATGGTTACATTTTTAATCGTTATATCAATATCATTATATAAATATATTTTCAAAGATCAAATACAAAAACTAAACACAAGATAAATTTTATAAACTACTATGAGTAGACAAATACTCACACACTATCAATAGGATTTGAATATGCACTTCTCCTATGAAAAGGAAGAGACAGTCTCAGTTTATCCTAAATGTGATGTTAGTAGGCAATGAAACATTAATTATGATTCAACAGGTATACTGTACTAAAAAAGTCTCGTATTTATGTTCATATAAATAGCCCATTTGATTAAAATTGTTAGGGAACTATCTAATCCCTAATTTTCTTTTTAATTTTGGATAATTATCTATTATTTTACTCTACCTCTAGTATATATATTTGACCTTTGGAGTTCATCGTCCCCTTAATTGTTCGTTGGTGTTCATAGGTCCTAGGTAGGAGATTTGATGATGCCCTATTCTTTAATTTTCTCTCTAGTTTTTTCTTTTAGGCACCTCAAAGGGTGAGAAAAAAAGCATATAGCTTATAAATTATTTCGAAACTCTTGACAATTTTGATATGGGACAAATTTGGTATTATCATAAACTTCCTTGGATTGGATCCTTTATTCCATAATAATATTTTATATCATACTCCATGCTTTAAATACATGCCGCATCTATTAAATATTTCTTTATAAAAATATTTAGTAATACACATGACATGTATTTAAAGGCATAAAATAAGATATGGAGTACCATTTTAAAACAGGGGATCTAATCTGAAACCTTCCAAAGGAGGGGCTTGGAAAGTGACGCATGGTCTTTGTTTTCACAGATGACGCTATAATGATAATATCCAATTCCATCTTCTAACATGAATTAAAGGATCAATTATTTTGAAGTATTGTCCCACCAACACTCATGGTGATATGTTATCCTGAAAAGAAGTCTCGAATGGATAAGAGAAAAGAATAGCTTATAATCTACTCAAAACCCTCGACTTGGTGATGAAACACAAACTAACCACATTTATCTTCCTTTTGTTTTCTATTCCAGCTATTGCAAAAGAAATTTCATCCTACCACATTAATCCTTTAATCAAAAACAAAGTAGACAATTTAATTTATATATGGAGTGAAATAACCTAATCACAAAAAAGGAAAGTTGACAATGACACCTGAGTACACTTTTGTTCACAAAAAGTCCTTTACACTGAAGGTGAAAAACAACAGTAGCTTTGGTTCGGATCTTACACACTGCCTGCATAGTTAAGCGAAACAATGGCAAAGTCTGTGTTTTTTAAAACATGTAATAAATGAAACATCTGCCAGAATTTCGGAGCCGTACACGGCGGGCGCGGGGGCTGCGGAATACATTCAATTCTTGAATTTTTAGTACATCATCGGAGTTGGTGGATATGTCAGGCAAAGATGGTTAAGGAATAACTACTTCCAACACTTTTTGAAATTTAATTTAATTAAAAATTTTTTTTACGATGTCTGGTACAAAGATTTTGATAATTAAAGAAACAATTTTAGTTGTTTGATTGGCAAGGAAAAATTCGAGGGAAAATTTATTTTCCTCACAAGGTGGTGAATAAAATGAGAGATAATATTTTAGCTTATTCGACTTGCTCGATCCCCCCTTCTCAAACACATTAAGGGACTTCGATTTCTACCATTTGTATCCTCATTATTTTTTTTGAACAATCAAACAAACTCGACTTTGATTTTATTTTTATTTTTCCTAATCTTTTTCTTTCCACTTCAAAATCCTTAAACCAAACATGGCCCTTGTGTCATTTGTAAATTGTAGTAAAATTTTCCGCTATTAGTTCAGTTGGCAAAAAACTTAACGGATCATTTATAAAACTATAATTACACTTCGTAAAAATCTAAAATATTTACAAAAACTTAACATTGTTATATTTTGCAGAAAGTTTAGTTAGTTAGAATGTTACAAAGACTTCGTTACATTTTCTGTCACTTGAACTATGGGAGATGAGACTTATTATAATTTCATAGTGCTTTTGTAATTATTAAGTTAGATATGAAGGTGGTGTTGAGAAATATTCCTATAAATAAATGTAATAATTGTGGAGAGTTGAGATTTAGCAAAATAAGTACGGTATTTAATTTAGAGACAATTGGTAATGGTTGGACCCCAGTAGGAAAAACATGTCCAATTAAACAATGGGAATTGTGTGGCTCCAGTTGGATACTCCGCGATTCTTTCTTGATTGATTTCAAACTTTCTCTTGAATCTGATTCATATAGCCATATGTTTCGTTTGGGCACATTTTATATAGAATTTACTTGAAACCCTATTCTTCCAAATTAGTCATATAAACAGACAAAGATGGAAAAGTAAAATATTTGTTTCGATTCTGAAAATATATGTGTCTGTTTCTATAATGTTATAAGGTCGATAAGGCTTTTGTCCAAATGATAAGCTGGAGATCTTATTACCTAAATCTCAGGGGTTCTATTGATCTCATTAGTGTGTGGGGTTATTTTCTTATCCTATGGCAAGTTGTTAATAGTTTTTCTACTGTGTAATAGAATTTAAATATTTTCATTAATGTTGTATTGGTCTTAATTTATTTGTTATTGGTATATTCATCTTATCTATGGTTTGAATGCTGAAATTGCTTCTCTTGGAGAAGAAAAAAAATAAAAAAAAACTATATTGTTATAAGAAGGAAGAGTTTTGCTAATAATTTGCATACCAATTTTTGTAAATTCAAATTTACCTTTATTTACATTGTTTTACGAATTAATTCTATAAGGTTAAAATTGTGACCCACAAGTCCATGACCATGCCAAACTCCAATTTCTACTTTCTTGATGACTTTCCACTTCAATTAAAATTTTATGCATGATTCTATCCACATGTGTGTTTCTTTTCTTTTTCTTTTTTTCCTTCTTTGAAATTTAAAAAAAAAATATGGAAATTTCGTGTTATAAGCATCAATTTGTTACATCTACTTGTTATTTATTATTTTGACGCTGCAAATCGTTACAATTTATAATTATATAAAATAACATATTAATTACATATATGTATTATATATTGTATATTAAATTTTATTATAATAGAAAAATTATAGGCATAAAAAATCTTTCACGACCAAACTATTTATGTGCGAGGGACTGTGTGCTATGATTGTTAGTTTATACACACATATATGTATATATATCTCATTCAGGGGTATGATTAGCACAAATAATGATAGAGACAAAATATTAAGTAATGATAATTTTTCTTGTGATAATAATAAAAATAATTTTTAAATTGACATTATTGACGATTATTGTCAATATGTAGTGATAATTTAATATGAAAAAATATTTCCACAAATTAGGGTAGCAATTTTTATTGTTACTCGTTAATTTGTCACCATACAGAACAACTAATTATATAGATATATTATACAAGTAAATATGCTTCTTGTTGTGAAACTAATTGGTAAGACTACTATCATGATAAAATAAAAATTTCAATTGACAAACATATATGTGTATATATATAACTAATGACAAATCTAATCTTATCACTTAATTAGCATCCTATGATTCTTATCTTAACATGGGTGCATAAGTAGTCAATTATGTTTCTGGTGTCCAATACCACCTTCTCTTTCTTAGGTACTGACTGAATCAGAGACCATACTACGTTTGAATTAAAGAATTTATGTGATGTCCCATCCCAATGAATTAAATAGTAAAAAAATGGACACTTATATCAACTTTTATCAAAAAATTCATATGCAATTATTGAATATTCCTTTTAAGTAAATTATTTATAGTTCAATTACACATTGCACATGATGAATTTTAGACAATTTTCACATCCAACAGGTCGCCAGGCATCACGCGTGACAAACCGTATTAGAAATTTAGAGTTGATCACCAATCGAAGGGAACTAAGTGCTATGCAGGGATATTGCGCAAACCTTGCATTCTGAAGGGAAGAGGGGGGCGCATTATGTTCCTCCATCACACATAGATTAAATATTGAAAAGGTAAAATTCATTTGTAATCATCAAATATTCCTTTTAAGCAAATTGTTTACAAATTTGATTTTAAGTTGCACACACCAGATTTTCAAGCAATTCTCAAGTCCACCATGCCTGGGACCAAAGACGTGACAATTAAATATGATAATTTATAATAATAAAACTTTTGCATTTTTCTAGATAAGTTTCAATTATTATACATTTTAAAATATAATTTTAGTAAAATGTGGGTACAACCTAAATTTATTTATTCGAATCTCGTACAACCACACAAACATAGATTAGTTGGAAAAATTTTAAGAAATACCATATCAGGGTCCACCATAAACCAGTATATATTATTAAAAAAATCTACACTCCATTATTATATAATACTATGGTGCAACAAAACGTAGGAAATTGGAAAAATGAATAGTCTTCCCATATTATAATTAGCATTTACAGACAGAATTTAGTGAAAAATCACTGTTGTTTAATTTAAATATAGAAAATTATATTAACAGAGTCCCACACGTACCTGAAACTTCATGATGGGAATGTTTCCGTCATCATGCACATTTGTCCTTTAATGCATGTACATGAATTCAAATATACACATCTATTTATCTTAAAATTTTATGGCAGAATATGATGCTAAATAATTACCAAGAAATTGACATATTAATTAACCTATTAGAGGTTACAGGAAAGAATCTGAACAGCAGTGTGTTCTTTTTTTCTTTTTTTCTTTTTTTTTTTTTAACTGAATTGTAGGCTTTAATATCTATTTATTACATATTGTATTTGATCTCAATTTGAATGTAATTGATCTATCGAAATAATACTGATGTAATGGTTAAATCTATATAAAAAAACTTATAATGTAATTTGTGCAGCGGTATGAGCAAGTAGCCCGACATCTAATTAATTATTGATGTAAAGGAAGAAAAAAAAGGAGAAGAAGAAGGTATTTTTAGTCATTCGACTATTGTTAGTTTGCCTTTTGGTCCATCTTGAATTTGAATTCGTGAACTTGGTCGAAGCTCCTAAGAGAATTCGCACATTGAGGATTTTTTTTTTCTTTTTTTAATTACAACTTTTATCCTTCCACTACAAAAAGTTTGAGTAGCTATCATGATTGAAAACTGATATTATTAAAAAATAATAGTACTAGTGGAAAGTCATTTGCGACAACTTTACTACCAAAATGATGTGCGGTCTCAATTAGGATTGCGAAAAATCCACTATGACGTATTGCAATGATAGGTATTTTTTTATGTCAATATGAGTCACGTTAATGGTGTTTTTACCTCGAGTTTTTAGATTATCAGTTATTCCTTTCATCATATATAGTTATTAATTTTAATTTATTCACTATGACTTTCATTACGATTATTAATTTTTTTTATTGTCAGAATTAAGTTATTTTATAATGTTCGATCCTCAAAATTTCTCGGGGTCCGAATTTTGCACAGCAACATCATTTGGGCCTCATCATTAACAATCCTCCAATAATGATGTGGGGTTAGCGTATGAAGCACACGAATACAGCGATACGATGCAATAGGAATGTGATAATATAGACACAGCATACGATATGACATGGATCCATGTAGATGCAGCTATATAATAAAGTGTGCTTGATTAAATTTATTTAAAACATTTTATTTTGTTCTGTTTTATAAAATATTTTTAATATTTATGAGATATTAGATCTTTTTAAAAATAATCTAGAAACATATAAGATATTAATAATCAGTAATCACTATGGAAAAAAAATAAGATAAGTGGCAGAAAATTAGGTGACAGTGTGAAAATTGCCATTAATAGCATGTTTAAGTGAAAACAACTTTTGGTTAATGCCACTAATGATATTATTTAAGAAAAATTGTTATTTTCATCCTATGACTTTGGCCCATTTCACTTGAAATTCTATTCGTTTTTGCTTAACAAAATTAGTTGCATATCAATTTTTAATTTTTGATAATTTAA
Organism: Handroanthus guayacan; assembly: GCA_014898755.1. Lineage (NCBI taxonomy): Eukaryota > Viridiplantae > Streptophyta > Magnoliopsida > Lamiales > Bignoniaceae > Handroanthus > Handroanthus guayacan. The sequence continues at coordinate 1,179,204 of JACFYI010001571.1, forward strand.
TCCTTTTCAATATGAACCCTAGAATCTAGCCAAATTTTAACACACTTTAGTCTTGTCAAGTCAGCTTCTTTGACAAGAATTCTAAAGTTCTAGTGGAAAAAAAAAAATGATATTGTCTAAGTAACAATCATTTCTATCTGTCATTATATAATTCAGTAGTTGTTAAAAAAATTAGTGGGTTTTACTATCACTATTGACATTCGTTGCCACT
>JACFYI010001571.1:1179742-1190076 GCA_014898755.1 Handroanthus guayacan
TATCAAAAGCTTTTTGACATTTTATAAAATTTCAAATCTATATATAAGATGTTTTGTAAAACTTATAGGCTCGTCCAAAACACCCCTCTAAATCTTCAAATTTTAGGGTATGACACCGACTCAACAACCACAGTATATAATCATATATATATATATATATAATCATTCACTGATCATAAATTGAAATGTGCAGTGTACAAGAAGATGTATGCTACATCATTTAAAATCGGAAAAATTGAATAGAAATCAACATTAAACAATATAAAAAAGTCAAGGTTATGATGTTGACTTTTTCTAGCACCGACTTTAGAGCATCTAGTGATATCGATTGCTAAATATTACAAAAGTGCACAGTTCCGTTCTTCTATTTTAATTATAAATATTATATTTTCTGTACCATGCTATGGATAAATTGTCGATATTTACATATTTTCTATAAAATCATTTAATCAGAGATTAATACAACTAAATGTTTTCTAAAAGTAGAATACACGATAAAATAGTAAGAGATTTTTTTGTAGAGTTTATAAGAGTGGATAAGATTATTTTGTAACCTCTTGAAACTTTTTTGTGTCCCATTATTAGTAGTGAGCAGGTCATCCATAAGGGTTCGTTCTATACCATTTCCTCCATTATTAATATTTCCCTTCTCTAAAATATATTAGTATGGGGTAATAAAATTTCAAATTAGTAAATGCATTTTAAGAAGGAGCATTAGTTTATATCTTTAATTTAAGAGTTACAAACTAGTGAGAATTATTAAACATTTAATTAGATATATGAATATATTATCAAAACCAAGATTATTTTAGCCACCGTCCTTTGGATTCAGTGGCACCGCCTTCACCTTTTCATAGCGGATGTGCAAGGTTCGAGTCCCACAGACAGCGTGTGGGTGTTTATCTACCGTATGGTAGTCTTTGTCCACCAAATGGTGGTTTGAATGATTTGGATTGTATTTTGGCATATATGTGGTCTTTATAATGTATTCTTGTAATGATATTGATATATAATCGAATGTAATCGTTTCTCTAAAAAAACCAAGATTATTTTATAAGTTCCTTTAGTTTAATAAAATCATTAATTATTATGACCAATCTAATACGATTTATTAAACAGCCTCTAGCTGAACTTAAAATTCAAAATATTTGGCTATGGGGATGTGATGCTAATGAAAATTGTAATTATTGTACTTATGATGCACATCAGTATTAAAATCAAGACTACAAATTTGAAAAGCAACACTTAGTGCATTTAAAAAGAGAAGTTGAAAATAAATACATAAGAGAGAGAAATTAAAATAAAGATATCAAGAAAAAGTAGAAACATACAAAACAAAAGCACCCCATAGGCCCCATATTATGTCCCCTCAATTAGACTCTGAGATGTGATCTTCATCTTTCTCCACCATCTTCCCCCAATTTCACCTTCTCTTTTCCCTTTCTTTTCCAATTACCAAAAATAACCATGGACATGTCCAACAATTCTTGTGAACCCTCAGCCAGCACCCATCCCCTTCCGCCTCCGCAGGCGGCGGTGGCAGCGCCAGCGCCAGCACCGCTCAGCCGATACGAATCTCAAAAGAGAAGGGACTGGAACACTTTCGGGCAGTACTTGAAAAATCAAAGGCCTCCAGTTTCATTATCGCAGTGTAACTGTAACCATGTTCTTGAATTTCTCCGATACCTCGACCAGTTCGGGAAGACTAAGGTTCATTTACACGGTTGCGTCTTTTTCGGGCAGCCTGACCCGCCTGCGCCTTGTACCTGCCCGTTGAAGCAGGCTTGGGGGAGCCTTGATGCTTTAATTGGACGGCTCAGGGCAGCGTACGAGGAGCACGGTGGATCACCGGAGACGAACCCTTTTGGAAATGGAGCTATTAGAGTTTATTTAAGGGAAGTGAAGGAGTGTCAAGCTAAGGCAAGAGGGATACCGTACAAGAAGAAGAAGAAGAAGAGGAAAATCAATCATCAGCTTAAGGGGCATGATGAGCTTATCAAGAATAATCAGCAGCAGCAGCAGCAGCCTGCTTAATTTAAGCACCTGATCATACATGGTAATTTTTACTAGCTTTTATATATACAGCTTTTATTTATTTATTTATTTTATTATAATAACATGAAATTCAGGTCGTGGATACTAAGAAATTACTGACAACGTATGAAAGAAAGAAATAATGAAATTGCACAAGTTTTTAGGAAAAAGCTGATAATTGGGCAGGACCACATGATCACAAGAACAATAGTATATTCAACAATGGGTATAGTAATGAAGAAACCCTAGATCCACAATCCCAAAAAAACCCTAATTTCTGTAGGCACTTTTGCTGAACCAGGTGGAATATTGGGTAAATCTTTTCATCTGGGACATTTTTTTTCTTTTTCTTTTTTTTATTAAAGGAAGATCCTATAGAAGACTGTTACAAGAAAATCAATTAAATTGAGAAATGATATAACTTCTCCCTTGTTTCTCTCTCAAATAATGCAAAACACTGTTGATCTTATATAATTTCCCATAAATTATTTCCTTTTGTTTTTATTTTTTCAAATTTCATTGTTTGGTTTGCTCTTTTGGGATTCGGGAAGATTTTGTGCACCCCATGAATGACCTTCCAGCTTACATAATATATTTATTGTGACATAATTAACATACGTATACAGCTATACGTATATGTATACACACACATCAATTTCGACCTCTCCAACAACCATCCTTCAACTCAATATCTATTCTTGTTCTTAAGCTGTATCTTCTTATCAACTTAAATTCTTAAATGGGCTGGGTTAAATTTATCTGGACTGACAGTACTTTTGTTATAGTCCTTCGTTTTCCTGAATAATTTGTCCTAGGATGTCCATACGATGATCCTGAAGGTTTTCAAATAGAGATACATATATGTTTGTGTGTATATATATAGAACTGTACGTAGTATATATATGATAAATTCTGCTGATTGATGCTTTCTTGATTATCAGCTGTTTGTTTGATAATTTCTCTACTTGATTATGAGGACAGAAACAGCTTAACATAGTGGTTTTTTAAGTCTAATTTCAAAACTACCTCGAGAGATAAACAGTTATATATAACTGTGTGGGGGGCCCTTGAAAATTTGATGCTATTGAAGGATTGCTGTGGTAAATTCATTCTTCCTTTTTCTCTAGTACTTCTATATGATCATTTATATCACATATTAAGTGACATTTTATAATATATAATATATAATTAATATATAAAATTGTTACGACAGTGCATATAATATATGTAGGAGTAGTCAATTTCACGTGTGATCATTTTATAACTATATATATTTCACTAGTTGAGGCGTCTTTTTTTTATATATTAAAAATTTTCACTGTTAGTACGTACATACCAGGTCTGAATCAACCTTCCATATTTAGCATTGGATTTGGACTTTATCAATCACATTCATGTTAATTTATTAACCAATGCCTAGCTTGTTTCATGCATGAATAAAAAGAATAAAACATGATATTACAAACTCTCATAAACTACAATTAAATATGTAACATCCTTGTTAAATTTTGCAAGCCACATGCAAATTCCTTAGAGGAACAAGGAGTAGATTTTAAGCACTTTCTATGAATTAGTGATATCTATATGTAAGAATATGACTCGGGTGACTGATTTAAATTTCATGATAAAGGACATATCATTCACTAATTGATCTGACTATATATTTTTATATATAGACCAAAATGTTGTACGATTACATGTTCAGAACGGTAAGAAGGTCTAGAATATTGAATGCCTCCTAATTCTCTCCATATATACTTTGCTATTGTGGTGACTTAGAAGGTCTTGAGAGCTTTTTCAAACATTGATCTTATAAATAAGTTCTTTTGTGGTTTAAGATGTTTTTAGAGCTTATAAAATGTCATATTTTATTTAAAAAATAAATTGTTCAGTATGATTAGAATTTAGATGTATGTTAAGATGTTATAAATTAGAAAAACTTTATAATATCTTGATAAGCCCTCAAGCGTCCTCTAGAATGTTTTGAAGAGCTTATAAGCTCATGCAAAACACTTTCTAGGTCATCAAAGTATTCGAATAAAATAAGACTTTGGAGCTTATAAGATGTTTGCAATGACATAATTCTATGATTCATATGGTTAACTAGATTGTAAGAGCATATAAGATTCGAACATCTTATTTGAAGCATGTTTGGGAGCTTATAAAATGTTAACACTTATTTTAGAAATAAATTGTCAGCATTTTGAATTACATAACATCATGGAGCTTATAATATGTCAATAATGACAACATTGTTCGGTTAAAATTAATTAAAGGGCAATGTTAAATATTTAAAAATAAGCAATTAGAAACTTCTTACTTTCTTTGAAAGAGCTAATATATAAGATCATATAATATCTTATTTTGCAAGTTTGTGAGCTACTTTTTAAAGGAATTTAAATACTTAACGTTTTATATCATCTTATAAATTTTCGAACATCTTATAAAATATTTGAACGAGTTCACCAAAACCCCCTCTTATAAGAAAAAGATTAAATTTATTGGTGATATCCTTCCATGCATATATGCTAGCTAAGAAAATCCTTTCTACATCTTGAAACTTAGATTTGAGATGAAGAATAAAAGAAGGAACATTAGAGTAAGATTTGAGACAAAGTGGTGTTATTAATTAGTGAATACTTATTAGTTTTTTTTATATCTACTGAATTATGGGAATTGATAGTTCGTATTCACAAATTATTAATAAAGTGACAAATTTGCCACTCTTTTCTATTTGTGTCACTGACCAATTCCTAATTTAACTCTTTTACTTTCTCTATTTTTAGAGTGTATTTTTTGTGTTTTGGCTGTGATTAACTGTGATTTTGATTTTTCTTGCTTGATACATAACCAAATTTGACTTAATGTTTAAAAATGGAGGAATTTCAAATGATGAAGTCTTTCCCTCTTAGATGATTTTTTTTGCCTTGCTAGCTAATTAATAGGGAAATAAATAAATAGAAATCTCTTCTCATATATAGTTTTGGATTATGTAAGATTATAGGATGTTGGAAACTCAAGGAAGAAAATAAGATTAATGAAAACTATTAACACTTTATGTCTGCATCTAAGTGTATGAAATTATAAATGGCAATTGTGGTTGTTATGACAATACTGGATTGTAAGTTGTATATATAGTAGCGTGACGAATAATATCACTTTGCACCAATTCTTTTCTCTAGTATTTTGAGTTAATTACTTTTATTTAATTAGAAGTTAAGAGTGTCAACAAACTTTTCATTGTCATGGTAATTTACAATTCTTTATTCGTTGTCTAAACTTTCTTCCATTTTATTTTCCCTTCAATGCAAATTAAATTAAAAAGTAATTTTTAACGTCAAGCTGATATGTGAATTATTCCTCTTCTAATTACTATATTAGCCAAATTTTAGTTTCTATCATTTTTTGTTTTCCATCAATGCCAAACTGAGTTTATATAATCAAATCGGTTTTTTTTTTTCATATATATATATATATATAACGATTATTAGGTGAATACAAAGGAAACGTTTGAAACTAGAGAATTATGATTTAACTGCATTAACTTTTTATTTGTTTTTTTGGATGTTATTTTTGGATTTTTTTAGCATATCACACAGAGATATGATTAATTCCATTATATTTGAGTTTAGATATCTCTTTACTTGTGTTTCCATATCGATCATCCCTAATTTCATGAATACAGATATTCATTCTCCGCAAATTACAATCTACAATGTCCATCCGCGATCTAATTTTCAAACTTTCTTATCACTTGTTGTGTGTGGCTATCACTATTACATTATCTCCCAATACAAGAAAACATCCTTTCCCACCTTCATTTGCTTCCCATTATACTCTCAATTTGCAAGCTTTGTCAAACTTTTATAAGTATTGATCTCTTCTTGACGTTGAAGCACTTGTGCTTGTGTATATATATATATATTATCTTGTGTGCATGAGATTACTATTTGTTGATTTAGAATTTCTATGTGAATAGTAACACAGAATTGATTTGAGAGGTGCTCAAAATGTTTTACAAATTCAACTAGTTTGTTGTAACATTTTGTGTGTAGTTCTCAAATTGTTTCTACGATAAATGCGTGTCATGAAGTGAAAGCTTTATTTGTTGGGACATCGATCTTGCAATCTTAGTTGAAGAACTTAATTGGTAAGTTCTTGTCTCATGAGTTTCAATAATAAAGATGTTGTTTCATGAGCTAGGATAATAATACATTTAATCAGGGATGAAGGGACAACATGGAGGCCGCAGTGAGGTCAGTTGCCCCCAATATTGAAATTTTCAGTAACACCCTCTATACATAGTTATATTTGCAATAATGCCTCTAACAACATTATATGTAATGCTTCCTAATATCCTTATTGCAAGAAGCTTGAGTAATTACATGTTGAAGCTAATGTTAGTAGGAAATGGGGTGGTGGAAAGTTACTTAGTATACCTTTACCACGATAATGATGCAAAGTTTTTTGTAGGATTTGTGGAAAATCCACTATTGTATATAGTTGTAGTGGGTGTTTTCACATCTTGTAAGCAGTGATATATAAATGATATTTTCACCTTATTAATTTTGGATTATTGGTTATAACTTCCGCTACAATTGTCAATTTTGGGTTATTGATTACTATTTTTATCATGATTTGGTTACTAAAATTAAATTATTTTGTAGTAACTAAATATGTTTTCACAAGATTTCGTGTGTGTGCATATATATATATATATTATTTTATATACATATTACATCTTTATATATTTATATTTATGCCCCGCACGTATATGTAACTTTCTCAAGCTCCATCCCCAAATTTAATTAACAATATGCACAAACTATATTTCTCATGTATTTTATTTCTTTTCAAAAGGGAACTAAGTACTACAACCTTTTTTTTTTGTTTATAATTCACTTGCAGGATTTAAGGCTGGAATGCAAGAAAAGTAGCTGGAATTCATGCATTAGGGCTTGAGTTCTCCTCTAGTTTAGACATACAGTTGTGAGTTTAATTAAAGGGTCTAGTTCTGAATAATAGACACAATATATATATATATATATATATATATCACCAGTTGGAATTGATGTAAAGTTGCTAGAGGAGCTTTTCTATATCTTACAGATGTAGATTATATATGGTAATATGTTGTTGTGATACCATAGCTTGAGATGTAATGTCTAACTTGAATTCACATAGTTTATAGTATTCATGGGAAAACAAAGAAACATGTGTATGGAACATCTCAAAAATACATTTTATGGAAGAAACTTTCATATTACATATGATATGAAATGATTTTCGGTGACATATTTATTCAGGCCGAAAGAGAACTGCTTGTCATAAAGTCACAAGAATTGCATTCCTAATATCAAGCAGCTACAGGAATGTTACTTTTATCTTCAAGGGAAAAGGAACAAAAAAAAGAAAAAAAAAAAAAAAGGAGAAGAAGATATTTTGCTTTTTAGATAATCCGTGTTTTTGTATTTTAGTAACTAATCTGGTTTGTTTGTAACATTTTACTGTTTGAACAATGTGTCTTTACGGAAATGTTACTTTTATATATCTTTAGGGGGAAAAAATGACTTTGCCACTCAGATAATGCGTGTTTTCACATTTTAATATCTAATTTGGTTTGTCTGGAACATATTGCTATTCAAACTATGCATTTTTCTCAATCGTCCATCGAGATTTAGTCACGTAATATGGCTATAATCTTTTTAAAGGTATTTCCTTCTGAACAAGTCATATCATATCCTTTGCCTGACGTTGTTAAACCACCAAAATCAATGTATTATCAATTGAATCTCCATTTAATAGCTTTAAGAGGGTGTTTGGCATTGCTTGTAATAGCAATTTTTTACTTTCTAGCTATTGAAAAATAATTTTGAAAGTATTTGATACAGTATATTTATTTTTGAAAAAGTAATTTTAAGCTAAAATCAGTCTTTTGTTCTACTTCTACATCAAACGAGTTGGATAAAACTATAAAAAATTACTTTCTTGGCCTGACATTCCATTAGTTTTTTTAACATTTTTTAGTTTTTAGTTAATTCTCAAACACTCTCAATTTTTATCATTAACTTTTATTACTAATTTCTCAATTTCTTGAAATGAAAATTACTTCTTTTTAAATAGAAACTATGCCAAATGCCCTCTAAATCATACTTCGTTCATTCATTCATTCATTCTTTTTTTTTTTTTTTTTTTTCAGTTCCCCCTGGGAGAAGCGAGTAATAGATTCAATTTATAACATTCAAATATCATATATAATAACTAATACAAGAAAAATCCTCCACAATCTTTCTACATTAACAAAATTCTCAAAGCTATAATTCGATATTGAAATATCCACACACAAAAACCAAGCTCCTAAACCCTTAACTATGAAACCTCCATTTTGTCACTACCAGTAGGAAAGGGCTCATAGGTATATTTTGGCTATTCTAACGAGTGGAGTTTTATTGTGTTGCATCTTTTGTGATTGACTCATGGAAGGGTAGGTAGTATTCGCCATAATTCAATGAGAAATGATGCACCAATCCATAATTACACTCATGCTTATGGCCTACATGATAAATAATCTTGTAGTTATGTATCATAATTCTTGACTCAATCATGAGACTTCACCTTGTCCATTAGAAATGCAAGCAACCAGCCTGTAAGGTTCATCTTTGGACGATCAACGGTTTTCTTATTAGTTATCAAAAGAGCAGTAAAAACAACTGCAATGACGATCACAACTGGAGTACTCGAACTTTTAAATATAGAGATAATTACCCAGACAGCACCAGAATTTTGACATAATTACCAAAACATCCATTGAGGTTTGGGTAATTAACATGACACCCCCAAATCTTAGTTCAAGTGACACAGATAATTATAATTACAATTAGGAATGTAATTATAACTATGAACCAACAGCAAGGTTGTAAAGAGAATTATCTCTTAAATATAAGAGAAGCTGCAGTCTTGGATATGTCACTGAACAAAAAGAACTTTGTTCTGAAGTCCAAACCAATATTTCCCTTGAAAAAGGCATTAATGAGACACTAATAATTCTAATGAGGCCAAACATGAGGAATTAGTTTGGCATAATGCAGACATTGAAAGACGAGATCGGCTGCTCTAATTGGGATATTCTGCAGTGACAGCAACAAATAAAGATAAATACAGCAGGAAAGTCTAGATAAGTCTAAATAGTTCACAAGAAGATGAATCCTCCTTTGGAGACAAAGGAGTCAATCTGATACTCCAGAGGTAAGATATCTTCAACTATTAACAGGAAGAGAAATAAGTCAGAAGGACAAAGGATTCTCGAGCCCCCCGACTCAAACACCTGACGCCATCATGTTCTCTTCCTCATGCCTGCCTAGCTATAAATATCTGCAAAATCGAAAGGAAATCACACATAAGAAATGAAAACGGCATTTGAATTGAGAACGATGAACAAGAATATGGAAATGTTTAGCTCATGAAAGCAACAAACAAAATAAAAGTAGAGACTACAGTTTAACCCTTTAAAACACCTCTAGACCTGGCTATTCATGAAATCCTGTTATGAAGCGATCAAGTAAACCATCAGCCCAATGTGCACTTGGTTGTGTGGGGAAAGATCTTTCTACAAAAGACGAAATAGTAAAGTTATTAGACGGTGTTCCTGTGAAGGCTAACACTCGAATGATCCAACACCTAACATGAAAATTTATGCATAGGTGGTAGCAGAGAAGTCAACGTAACTTGGCATCTCCCTAGTGTCAATGATGATAAAAACTATAGTCCTAACTCTTTTTTATCTGTATAGCACTTTCATATAAATTGATAATGGCACATGGTAGAAAATTAACTTTTATATATACATGCATTAGCCATTAGAAAAATGAAATACCAATTTCAGGATGTCAAGAAAAACGAAAGTTCCCCAAGATATGGGGCTATACTTCACCAAATGAAAGAACAATGAAACACATCTCAAAGCATCTGTGATTTCTTTAGCCCCTAATCACTAGTTTTCACATTCCAGGGCTCCAACTTGATTAAGCAGATCCCACGGTGCAGCATCCTAATTTCCCCCTGTAACTCCTTAATTCTCAGTACACAAAAGCACCCACCCTTGGATTGACACCGTCTAATCTATGGGAAACGTATGTGACACACAAATACAAATCAATATACGAATCCAGGAAACATCCAGAAGCCCAAATTCAGTGAACAAAAGTTTCAGTAGAGAGAAAAATAAAAAGTCAAATTAGCTTACCAACTATATCCCTCTAAAATGCAGCTCTTTATGCATTCTAATGTATAATTAACAAACG
>JACFYI010001571.1:1203706-1214825 GCA_014898755.1 Handroanthus guayacan
ATTGGTGGCCTCTAGACAGTGACAATTGGGTACGATTTACGGTTCTGATTATAGATTGTCCGTAGGAATTTAATTAGATTTCGATTGCGCATTTAACATGGGTGGTACCTCTTGGCATTCTTAACATGTTGGCATTGAGTTGGTGAGTTAGAGATAACTAGACCCCTATTAAACTCATACTCCTCGTTCATAAGATAATTAATTATTTCCTAAAAAGTAAATTAAAAAAAGACTAATATAAAAATCTGCAACAGTTACGTGTAATCCTACGTCATGGAGTGGTTACACGTATAACATCACAGCCAGCTCACAAAACATATTTTGCTGAGTTCAGCCACACAAACTATAGGAGGACCGACCCACAATGTGTGGTTTTTACTTTTCTTTTCTTTTATTTTTTCAGCCCACAATATGTGGTTGAAAACTTGAAATCTTGAATTTACAATTAATAATTTAAAATAATTAATTTTATACCGATTTTGAGGTGCCAACGTAATCCGACGTCAGGAAATTATGTGATGTCGTGCAAAGCGTGTGCTGGGGAATTCTTTTGGTAATAAAAGATGGGCTCAACCGCTTTGGAAATATGCATTAATTATATCATCAATGGGCTAAAATATTTACGATCCCTCTGTATTATTACAAAAAAAAAAAAAGAAAAAAGAAAAAAGAAAAAAAGATAATTTCTTATTTTTTTTAATTATAAAATACACTCAATATTTGAGAATAATTTAGTCAAAAGGCCCAAATCACCATATCATAAAGGGATATTTTTTTACTATTAGGTATGTTTGGCACTAATATAGAGCAGAGAGATTATGTTAGAAACAGGAAAAACATAGGGAATAATTTTCCATCTGCAATCAGCCAGCGGGTAACATGCATATTACCCCATCATCAGCCTCAAAAGATGCTGTTCAAATTATCAATAAATAATAATAATAATAATTGATTTTCTATTGATATTGATATGCATATGCATGCGTGTGTGAGTGTCTAATTAATTTCCCATGAGGCCAAATGCATCTTGAAATCCATAACCCATAATTTCAAATCTAAGTAATCATCCACTACTTAATTCAATTTTATTATAGCGTATGATATAGGATTTCGCTTCTTCAACCCATTAAAAAGACCAAAAAGAAAAGAAATAACGTTAACTTGCAGAGATAATACATGTGTATGAATTAACCAACATCAAATAAAAGTTTGATGTGCTTTTAATTTAAGTTTAATAGGCCAGCATTATTTTCACACAAAAATTCAGCTTTATCATGGTATGTGCTCCCTGTACTTGTCAACAACTGGATAAAAATACGATAAAATTATAAATTGAAATCATGACATCATCGACATAACATGAATCCTTCTACTATTATATGGTATAAATAAAGATAAAGTTTAGATACAAACAAATCAAGTCAAATTAAGCCTTGAGTTTCTTTTGAGCTAGATCTTGATGCCTACTTGATAAGTTGAGAAAAATGAGGGTTCAACTCGGCTAGACTCAGCTTAATTCATTTACCTTGAATTTGTATTTAAGTCACAGACTCAAATTCGAGCCTGAGCCCAAGCTCAAGCTTCATAATTAGGTGTTTGAGCCATAGTCTCGAATTAGAAAAAATATAATTATTTTACAAATATTTCAAGCATTTATAGTTTTATATATGTGAATCGTACATATAATTTTTTTTTTTAATAAAAAAATGTGGATTCATGAGCCCACAAGCAAAAATAATTTAGCACGACAACGAATCAGAACCTTTACGAGCCATGTTTGGTTTCAAATTATTTCCAAAATAACTCGATTTATTTGCATTCTTATAATTAAGATCGAAAAATACAGTCAAGTGGACAGTAAAAAGGAAAAAAAATTAAAAAAAAAAAAAAAGAACCTTAGTGCTCACTAGTAGAAGGGCTAATTGACAAGGTGATTTTGATGACCCAATGGATTAGATTCCAACAACTGTGCAATCCCTTGAGGCGTCCCTATATATATTTATGTGGGAGTTACTTTGATCAGAATATATATAAATATATATATATGGGAATGAAAGTTCCAATCTTTGCTGTAATCCCCTTTTTAGGATGCTATTGGCATCACAAAAATCATCTTAAAGCCACTGCCCACTTGCCACAACATCTATTATTAGGATCCAAACTATTGTGGGGACAATTATTCCATCAACATCAAGATATTAACTTCAATTATATATAGATACAAACACAAATGTACATTTGCATTTTTAGTGGAAGTTATTATCCCCATTGCTAATGATCAAGTACAGTATGTAGATGTATATTTAATAAGATATATATATATATATATTTGCCTCAAAACCCATTCATGGTTTGCCTAATTACACAAATATTGCATGTGGTTTGGAAAATTATCTCAACTCAATCCTAATGATCAAGTACAGTATGTAGATGTATAGTTAATAAGATATATATATATATATATATAATTGCCTCAAAACCCATTAATGGTTTATCCAATTACACAAAATTTGCATGTGGTTTGGAAAATTATATCAACTCAATCCTATGCCATTACTTCGACTTGCAGAAAATTTCGAGAGTGTTTGACATTGTTTCATACAGTAATTTTTAACTTTTAGCCATTAAAAAATAATTTTAGGGGTATTTGGTAAAGTAACTTTAGAAAAGTAATCTTAGGCTAAAATCAGTCTAAATCTAAAAGGATCCATAAAGTGCTTTTAGGTTCTACTTCTTCTTTTTCATCAAACAACTTTGATAGAATTGTAAAAATACTTCTTTTCTTTCTTCCTTCCTTTCTCTCTTTGCATACACTCCCAGTAATTTTTTTAACGCTTTCAGCTTTTAGTTTCAAACATTTGCAACTTTTATTATTCACTTTTACTCTTAACTTCTCAACTTTTCTAAATAAAAATCGTTTCTCTTTGGAGCAAAAGCAATGCTAAACACCCCCTTACTAACATTATAATATTTAGACTTTACAAGAAGACCGTAGATTTTCGTCAATCTAATATGGTTAAATTTTTAGTGGTCTAATTGTAATATTAAACATTCTCCATTGAATATTTTATCGGTTGAACTAACAGTACGAACGTTGATTGTAATTTATAGACTATAAGAATTGTTTTTGTAATGAAGACTAGATCTCACGGATCGGAGTGTTGAAGTAGGTACCCCTAAATCTACTATAGCTTTTATATTTTGGCGGAAGGGTAACAACTATAGTGCCGGCGAAAGAGGGAGCTATAACCTAGAAACATGGAAGTTGATACTTCAATTTTTCCACCATGAAATCATGGCGTGACAATTTTGTGGTAATATTTTTTATTTTAAATCTTTGTGAGTGGGGTCACAATAACATAATATAATTCAAATCAATTCAAGAGGAAAAACAAGGGGTTAAAAAAAGAAAGAAAAAGGAAAAGCACAAAAACGCGCACAGACATTGAACAGTACAAGTGGGATAATTTTCAATACCAATCTCTTATCTACTGTATCTGATCCGCTAATTCCAACATTAAATAATAATAAATATAGCATAATTTTTTTTTAAAAAAAAAAATTCCTTTGCCTGAGTGGTTATACACAAACGTGAAAAACGAACCTAAAAAAAAAAAAAAACAAAAACAGTAATAAGTTCTGAGCAAAGAAGGGAAGATTATATTTTTTGTCCTGTAAATATATCACTTTCCACTTACGGTCGCGTATGTATTGAAATTGCAATTTTAATCTTGTAAGTAATAATAATGTTGTAATTTATGCCCATTTTTGCCATTTTGATCTTATTCACGGTATTAAAATTGTAAAATTATCATATTTTACAGGACTAAAATTACAAAATAATTACTATTTAAGAATTGAAATTGCTAAAAATGGATATAAGTTGCAAAATGTTATTACTTACATAATTAAAATTGTTAATTCAATACATACATGATCAAAAGTGAAAAGTAATATACTTACAAAAATGTAATCATCCTAAGGAAATAATATTCAGTTCAAACCCTATGAAAATGGTAAAGAAAATAAATAGTAAGAAAGAAACAAAGAAGGACTATAAGCTATGAAATTACACTTCCACCGGCGTTTCATAAATGCTTTCTAAGTGTGGCCTCCAGACGCCGACGCGTCCTCGCCGGCGGTCCCTCTGCGGCGAAACTTTCTCCGACAAGATTTCACTCAAATAACGATCGGAAATAATTAGATTCGCTGCAGAAATATTCCTTTCAGATTCTTTCTTCTTCCTTTTTGCCGACGATCTCGATCGAGCCTTCTCCGGCGGCGGTGGAGCCGCCGGCAGAGGCATGAGGAAATAAATCTTGCCGCGTTTGAGTTCTGCGTCGGGAGGTACCACGACGATTTTGGGACACATCCCGTCGCCGGCCGGCGATGAGGGCTTCTTAAGGACGTGCTTGGGGTGCTGTTTCATGATTTCTGCAGCTTTTACACTGCCGCTTATTTCTTCTACTCTGCCATTAGCATGCACTATTCGAATCACGTCGAGTGCTCCACATGGTAAGATGCAAGATATGCAGCATCTAATAGCGTTTTTCATTTTTGACTATTAATCGCTACTTTTAGTACTTATTTTATGTATCATGAAATGAAGAGAAAAGAGAATCAAGAGGGAGAAAGAAAGGAAAATTTAAGGAGAGAAAGATAAAGGGAAGCTTATTTTCTTTTCTATTTAGAAAGGGGTGGGGGTGGGGTGGGGGGTTTGGTGGGGGGATTAGTGTGGGGTATATATAATCTATCGTTCAGATCTTCTATTCCAAATTATGATTTAATATTTACATGTTATTTTAGTTGATATGTTAACGATAAGTATATTAAATATTTTTTGAAAAAATATTTAATATAAAATACTAGATATGCTTCTATATAGAGATAGAAAAAATGCAATACGATTTGAACTGAACAGAAAATTCAACATGATCAACAAGCTGGTTGGGTAGAAATGATGTTTTTATTATATGCTTTTTGGACTTTTCTTTTTTCACTTCTTGTTTCGTGGGAATGTCGAGTGTTTTTATTTTGTTATTCTCACCTCCTTGGACGGAAATTCATGGCATGAATTAATAATTGCACCTTATTTTGTACTTTGCCTTTTGGATCCATCATTCAGCCCTTCCCATCACTTCTCACACTTTATTAAGTTGCAATAATTCGGCTTAGGTGGTGTGACAAGTTGGGGGCTTGTGGATACACAAGCCAATTAAAAAGAGTATTGATATAATAAATAAGAACATAAAATTTATTTTTAGTTATAGATTAAGTTATAGAAAAAAGTATATATTTTTAATAATGATAATCTAAAAATTAATAACAATAATATTCACTACAAAAAAATTGAGCCATTACAACAGCTAAAAATCGATGTTAAATAAAAAAAATGGTGGCGAAAAGTCATTTGCTATGACTTCACTACGGCAATGATCCGTGGTTTCTGTGAGCGTAGTGAAAAATTCAACACGGCTATATGTCGTAGTAGATGTTTTTCACCTTGATGTAGTCACGGCAAATGATATTTCCACCACGGTTTTTTGGATTATAGGCTACCACATCCACCACGGCTATTAATTGGCTACTGCTTCCACTACGGTTATTAAACTTTTGATTGCAAAAGGTCAATATTTTTATAGTGATTTGTAATTCTCATTACTAGTTATAGTGATAATTTCATTTGTTACTAGATTTTGTTGGCACCAATAACGAATAGTAAAAATTTGAAATCAATTCTTTGCACTGCTAAGTCATTATATTGTTGTAATTTTTTTTAATCTCTTACGCATGTCACTAGTAATAAAATGAAAACTATTATTACTTTACGTGTCACAATGTCACATGATTTTGATATTAAAATTATTTATTTATGATTGATGCTGCAAAGTATCTAAGCAGCAATATAAACAGATGACTAATTGAGGACACAATTTAAATAAGTATGAGACAATTGCCACGGCATCATTGATTTTTCTTTGCAAGAATTGATGTGTTGACTATAAGTTATTGGTGTAGAGGAGTGAAGGGGGACTGAAAGTGCTGTGATGGATTGAGGAAGGGGAAGAGGAAGAAGAAGAGAAACACATTAATTAGATCCCATTCTCTTTGAAGCGTAATTTGTGAAGGAGGGAAACACATGGGGCATATTTTTGTCCCTTTCTTTTTTTTTTTTTTTTTCTTCTTCTATTATTATTATTTTTTCCCCTATTATTTGGGGCTTTGGCGATAGATCTTCTTTTGAGAGGAGTTAGTAATCTTTCAATATCCCCAAGCAAAATCATGTGGGTTGTGGCTTTCATTGGAAAGTGAGGGGTGATGGACTTCTTTTACTTTGTGGATTTTAGCCTTGTGAAGTGCTTTGACCTATGTGAAAGTTGGTTGTCTTATTAACAAAGGGGGGTGAAATTGTCTTGCATTCCATGATCTGAGATCCATACTAGGATTTTGCCTTTTTACTTTTTTTCTTTTTAGATCATCATGGTAGGAGTAGGGAATAAGAATCGATGTCGCACTTCTTTTATAAAAAAGAAAAGATAGTGCCACTTTATCAGAAGATGGTGTTAAATCCTTACTAATTGGATAATGATGATGATTATTATTGATGGGAGCAATTTTTGGGAGCTACGGAGCTGTATTGACCTCAGCAGACTGATCGGCTTAGTCAAGACTTGGTGGGGTCAATCTGCAAGATGAAGAGCACGTGAGGCTAGCGGAATGTTTCCGCAAAGACTCTCCGATACTTAAGCCAGTAAACTAACTTGGGGAGAAATCGAGCAAAGGAAACAGCATATGGTAGTTGAAGTACTGGTTATGGCATTAATTAGTATCATAAATGGATTTGATATTTATAGAGTCCGTTGCTAAGGAGGAATCTCGGAGGAATCTCCCCTTTGCCTCCAACTTGCACTCAGATTGAGCTTTTGGATAGAATGATGGAGAAGTCTAATCAGTTATTTCCATGACAGGACAACTTTGCGTGCTACAGCTGCAGTTCGCCATCGGCCAGCCCACAGTAGACTAGATCTGCCATAGACGATGGAATCTGATGATGAGGTTCATTTAATGCTTGTCAAGGCAAGTTGACTCATTCATTAATGTGTGACAGCGATAGCCCCTATCGATCTCGAGGTCGATACTAGAGGTGGAGGATCTCTTCATTGTCCACCGCTGCTATATAATCCTTGACATTTTCGACAGAAGGCCCCATGTCGAACGTGCCATTAGGTCGATGAGATCGGCTTCTGCGTGCTCTTGACCTGGGGGTTAAAGGGATCGAGAGGTGTATGAAGGTACGGGTCCCATCGTCCCAGGTCACAGGCGCAAGGTCGAACGAAGGGATGCCTCGTGTAGGTCGATTTTAACAGATCATCAATTATTATTGTTGTTCATTTTTTGGGATAAAACAATAAATGTTATGAATATTTTACTCCCATTATGAAGTATTTACTTTTTGTCAAATATAAAGATGAATATGTAAAAATGCAAATAGATCAACTTTAATGAAAGGTCTCAGTAAGGCGTGGGTGGTATAAGTGAGTTAATATATGATATGACTAATTAGAATTATTGAAGGATTGCATATAAAGAAAGGATAAATAACGTTTCATGAAACAAATTTATTCACGTTGACACACGTCATTCTAACAAATAGTTTCAAATCATTTCACCACCTAACTTCCTCACCGAATCATGCACTTTGCCTTTCGAGTGGATTTTTTTAGACAAATAAACAGCAAACAGAGTTGGGCAAGTTAATTTTCAAGCAAAATATACCAATAGAAAAATTAGCATGCAAATTCAAATGAATTTTCAAACGAAATACGCCGTTGGAGGATTAACATATAACTTTTATATTTTTTCCTCTTTTCATTCAAAGTTCATCTTGGTAAATGAATTTCTAAGCTAAAAGACAAAAATAACAGGAATGACCCTATAGTCATCTAGTTCATACGATATCTAAAAATTTCATGGGGGGCAAAGTGATTCAATGAATCTAAATCGAGAAATAAAATATCTAAATAAGTTTTAAAAAATAATATGTTCAATCGAATAAATTTGATGAGTACCACTAAACAATACAATTCAATGAATACTAAAAATATCAATCAAATAATGTTTGTCAAAGATAGTAAAGAGTCCAAGTCTTATCCTCCCCACTTCTTTAACAAATTAACCTGCTAAATAATCAAAATTTTCCATGACTTGAAACTGTGTTTTATTTGTTTCTTCAAGTCTCTTCAAGTGAACTTTCACATAAATAAATTCAAAAGTAAGATGATGACACATAGAAAATTGTTGTTTGTGACAGATACCCAAAGAATTTTATTAGATGATTGATTTGATGTATATCACCCCAGTGGACCAATTAGAAATAAAATTAAAGCTACCAAAAGAAAATAGGTTGGTTAAGACTTTAATGATTGGATTAATTTCTTGTTAATTTTAGACAAATATTGTCTAATCAAATGTGTGGCCCAGACCATTTAATGTTTGAGATGTAGATAAGTGGGCAACATGTGAAAGTTGAGGTGGAGGGTCCATTGGAGGGGCCTATTTGGGATTTTATCAAATCAAAACCTTGTTGATCTAAATACATCTATTTACCTAAAAAATGATGAAATCTTGAATTAATGGCCTAATGCACTATAAAATTAATTTCTTAAATTAACGTAATAAAACTATAATAAAATTAATCTTGAAACAATAGTTAATGATCCAAAATTAACATAGTGAAAATATTATTATTGTTGTATGCTATAATGGATTTTTCACAAATTCTTTTAAAATTATGCATTATTATCATAATAAAACTATAATAAATGACTTTTTATTTTTTTATTTGAGATAAGCGATTATATTCAATCATATATTACAATCATAGCATGAATACATTTTGAAAATAAAACTTTGAACTAAAGATAATTCAATTGCTCTAAACTACCATTTGGTAGATAAATATTATTATACGTTAAACAAGCACTTACACACGACTGGTCGAACTCGAAAATTGCATCTCTACTATGAAAATATAGAGGCAGTACCACTTCATTCAAGGAATTGTGACATAAATGACTTCTTATTACCACTATATTCTATTAATATCAACTTTTAATTGTGTCAATTGCTCGGAATTTTTTGTAATGATAACATTGTTTAAGTTAAAGCATCAAATTATTGGGCATTGAGAAGATTAAGGAATTTGAGGCGATCACGGGCTGTTGAGAAGTTCAGTTATTGGATGCTTGCATATCTGCAGAGGGGTTGTACACTTTGTAATCATCACCCTTGGGAAGTTACAATTACGGAATTTTGCTTGCACTTTTTCACCATTGCATAATATCCGCAAAGTTCAGCAATTATTTTTGTCTTGTATTTAGGAGTACTCTTAACTCATTTCTGACGTCCGGTGAGAAGGGACAAAAGAAAACAAATTGAAAAAAAAAAGGACAATTTATTATTATTGATAATGAGAAATACAAAAAATATTACGATATTTTCAATTTTAACATGCTTAACATACATTAAAGTGTTTGCATGATTGTCATGAATCCTTTGTTAAATCTAAAGTTGAATTGCACATTGTCAATTATGCTACGTGTTTGATTGGCGAATCATTTTGCGTACTTTATAAGTAATTTATAAGAACATATTCTACAAGTACACAATTTTAGGTCACATTTATTATAGCATCTACTAATCATGTTAAGAGATACGTTGTGTCCTTTTTGGTCGTTGGACTATTTTGAGTGCCAAAATATTTTAGTTGGATTCTAAGCGAGATTTAATTTTTAGCTATTTACGTCAGGACGAAAAATTATATCTTTGATTAGAAGAAAGTCATACCTTAGACCAAATTCGGATTCCATAAATAGTTGTTATTGACTTTATATTAACTGTAAATTATAAATTGATTTTTCTCTATTGAGAACAAGTTATTTATTTTATTATTGATAAATAATTAACAATCCTGATGTAATTAAAATGATATGTACTATGGGACATTACTTTTAATGGGTCAGCGAGTGACCAACATATGCTCGGCTACCCGCAGACCGCAGACAATATTCACACGGGCCTTGTTGTTTTGGCCCATCATGAAGCCCTATATCTGATCCATCAAGCCCACTTCCACTTAACAAAGCTAAAATTAAAGATACCAAAATTGAAAAATTATTTTCTAAAAACGCGAGACTATATTTATAAATTCATCATATAATATTAAATTTAATTTAGATTTTCCACCTGTTGATACACAGCTCCATGTCAGTAAATTCAGTGGAATTTGCACTGATCTTCTTTACACACACGCGCGCAAACTTTGATGATTTGATAATTCATCTTTGTAGCAATGATGCATATCCAACATGTACCATTGAAGTATTTCTAATTAGAATGTTAGGGCTTTGAATTTGTTTTTTATTGAATATTAAGCTGTTTTCTACTGCATAATACTTGATTATTTATTAGTTCTTGTGCTTAATATTGATTTATGACATAGTTATTTGTTAGTTCTTATATGTGATATTAATTTCCAATGTAATTATTGTAGATTTAATGATGCAACGTCTTTAAAAGAAAGTACCATTGAAGAGTTATTATAGTTGAAAACTTTTACGTTGTTTATTTGGGCATTATCTAATGAATTCTATGAATTATATCAGAATATGATGATGCTAAAGGAATAAAATACTAACATTAATGTTACACATCATTATCCATCTATAATTGTACCGTATATGCGTGCAGATTCCAATTTGGTACCTAGAGGAATTGGGCTACTCTCCAGGCACAATTAAGCTCTAAGGAAATGTGGTCAGTAGTCAAGTCGAATGAGCGGGTGAGAACAAAGATAGGTAGCAAAGTTATCCGTACTTAAACCTTCTACTATTATCTATTGCATTACTCATTCCATATTACTTCACGTTTCAAATATCTAGCCTTAGGCGTGATAGTGCATTCAGCCCTGTATCGATTAAGCAATGACAACGTTCTCCTTGTATACAATGAATTAGGTTTAATATTCATTTTTAATACTGTTTCTCTATTATTGCTTTCTGAACTTAGAATTCATACGACATTAAATAGAATAATATAACATGAACCAATATAATCGTAC
>JACFYI010001571.1:1214925-1233982 GCA_014898755.1 Handroanthus guayacan
GAAGAAATTTTTTTAATAGTCTATTAGCCTTGTGGTTGATCCTAAATCCATAAAGAGTCGAGTTTACTGGTTGAGCTTGACAAATACCTTTCAACGCTCAATATCGGGCTCAAATAAAGTAAAAATGGAGTGCATGATAGTATAATCAATACAGGGGTAAAAGTAATAAAATATTATTGTAAAATATGTGCTACTCTTATTTACATGCTCATCGCTAACACAAAGTAGACGAGTTTTTGTCTTCTATAAAAAGACTCATTATTCTTCAAATTCAAGTGTGGCCCCTTTAAGAGAGACCCGAACCCTCTTCAATTGCAGCATGTTAGTAACATCACATGTTTATGTGACACGGTTGTGTGACAGTGCAATGGCAATTAATTTACTCCACGTCAAAATTATTTCAACGTAAAATAAATTTTATTCAAAAAACAGTGATTAATATTAAAGGAAGTTATGAAAGAAGTTAACTACATGATGATATAAGAATCACCAACCCAGCACCAATACATGAACCAATGTCCAATAAAGTACCACCTACAGATCCTTAACAAAGGAGATTCCACCTAATTATTACATACATATCTACTAAATTCTTGCCGACATTACCAAATGAATCCAAAATTATGATCAAACCCAAGAATTCTCTTTACTAAATTTAGCAAACGCTTTTTAAGACTGCAATTTCCTCTTTTCAGCTATGGCGGCGGGTGGTCAAACCACAACTTCCAGTCTAAGAAATTTCCCCCAAAAAATGCTACATAAAGAGCCCCCCAAATAACCTTCAAAGCATACCCACCGCTAAGGCGAGAATGAAAGCCCTTTACCACACCCACGCGCTCTCTCCAAACCAGTGCACCTCAATAGTCATGCAGGTAATCCACGCGCCGCTGCCTCTGGTTTGGTCCATGGTTCGGAAATTCGACTACCCACAAGCCTACAAACGGTTCATCAAAAGCTGCGACCTGAGCTCCGGAGACGGCGGCGCCGGCAGCATTCGGGAGCTGACTGTGGTGTCTGGCCTGCCGGCGGCGAGGAGCACCGAGAGGCTTGATCGCCTCGACGATGATTTGCATGTGATGATGGTCAGTATTGTTGGTGGTGACCATCCATAGACTAGTGAATTACAAGTCCACCACCACTTTACATGAAGATGACAGCGAGGACGGCCGCGGCGGTGGAAGGACGGTGGTGATGGAATCTTATGTGGTGGATATTCCGGCGGGGAATTGTGTGGATGACACGCGTGTGTTTGCGGATACTATAATACAATGTAATCTTAAATCCTTGGCTAAGATTACGGAAAAAATAGCATCTGGTCTTGCATAAATAAATAAATAATCCTCCTGTTGCTGCTTCTTCTTCTTCTTCTTCTTCTTCTTTATGGGTTTTGTCTTTAGGCATGGCTTTTTTGGGCTTTAACGATGTTTCAGACCCAGTTGGCTAGTTGGAAATTGGCTAATGCGCAATTTCAATTTCAATTTCAAATTCTTTTCTTTTTATTAATCCATTGATTATATACATACTCAATTGATTATAAAGTGATATATCTCATATCTGCAATGCGATGTTTTCTTGGGGAGCTTTAAGAATATAATAGTGTTTTCAGTAATTTTGACCTTTGCATGTATTCACGATGATTTGAATCTCTATTCGAAAATTCGTTTTCCAATGAAATATTTTACCTTCAAAATATTCAGTCAAATCATACATGGTACTTCAAATGGAATATTCTCTCAAGATTTTGTCAACTTTTGAAAAATATAATGTAAATACTATTTTGTTAGAGATTGCATGGCGAAGTACTTGTTCGAAATGATTAGGAAGAAAAGCGTAATTGACATTAAAGATTTGGGGGTTGTCTGCATATGTTTAATTTTTAGAACTACATTAGGTCGAATTTTTAGAATTTAGTTGGATTTTTTGGTTTATTTCTATTTTAGGTTTGGTCTAGTTTTGCAAAAGCCTTACCAGAAGCGTGTTTAATCCAAATTGAGATTTGAGTTTTGGAACATCCAAGAGAACATCAACTTTCTCAATCGGTCAAATATATATATTTTGCAGAAATTATATTCTTGGTCCTTTAAAGCCTCTTTTCAAAATTTCTCCTTTTTTCATTGAAGATGTATATTGGTCAACCTTTCAAAATGATCTAACATCTGACGTGCCACATCAGCATCTCCGGTCAAAGTGTCAAATTTCCGATATGCCACATCAACATCTCCTGCCATTTTTTCAAATTTTGGCAGTGAATGGACTTTTTTAAAAACTCATCTTTCTTACAGGATTAAATTAACTTCAAATTTCAAGCATATAAGACCATATGTAAAAATTGATTTTAATTTACATGGCGAAAATTATAATTTTCTTAGTATATTTCTCAATCCACGTTTAGGCAGCCATGTTTTCCTCAGCCACCACCACAAGTGTTGGTGGCTAGTATTAATTCTTTCTTCATTATAAGAGTAAATGATGGCGAGCAATTCTAGTATAAGCGGCTATTTGTAAGATCTCGGTTTTCAAATGCAGTGGTCAAATAAGAAACAATGATAGGTAATTTTGTAAATTGATCTCAACCAAGGGGCACAGGTCTCACTGGTTGATCCATATTCCATAGGGTTAAATATTTATATTTTAGTAATATATATGATGGAATAAATAAACAAAAATATATTTATATTTTTCAACAATTCGATCTCCCCATCTCATCAAAATTCTTAACTTCGTCCTGACCAAATACACATTAATATATAAATAGAATCTAAACTCAAAATTTCTGGATAAAAGAGATCCAAAGCTTCAATACTCGACTGCTTGGTACCGAATTCTAATCTAATACACATTGATTACACTTTATCTAACAAAATTTTATTCCCTTTTTATTTTAAGATAATATTTTTGAGAGGGAGATTCCACTAGAACGTGGAAGGAAATTGTTCTAATGAAAAAAGCTCCCCTGATTTGCAAGTTAATTTCTTTCTTTTATTTTTAGGAATAATTATGTTCAATCATACATTGACATTATTGTATGAATATATTTTAAAAATCAAATACTTGAACTAAATATAATTCAAATACTTTAAACTATAATTTGATAAATAAATACTACTACACTATAGACAAACATTCACATGCTACTAATGGGAATCGAACATTGCACCTCTATTATAAAAGGGTAGAAGACTTGTCACATTATTTAAAGAATGATGGCCTAATTTATTTCTTTCTAAAACATAATTATTAATACTAATTCAAATTTCTAATTCATAACATATAAATTCCACCATTCATAATATCAAGATATAACATAATTCCAAAAAAATAAATAAAATCATCCCCGGACGCCGAGACTTTAATCTCGCGACTCTTAAATGAGGTGCGGCTGTACTTTACTCCAACGGTTTGTCGGCGATTTTTGTCTACTTCTTCTTAGGCAAACCAATACCTATCAAATGAGAAAATTCCACCAACGACCCCCAAGAAAGGAAAAATAAATAGTAGTAATAATAATAATAATAATAATAATAATAATGAACATGAAGTGAGTTAGTTATTCGTTACCAACCGCTAATAAGTATTCATCACTTGAGAAAGGACTCCTTGCTTCCAGAATTTCTGTATTTCTACTTTCTTTGAGCCCTTTTCCCCTTTCTCTTGCAATCATTCGCCGGAAGACACCCCTCTTTTCCATCTCTTTCAGTCTCAGGTACCAAATCAAATATCTGATTTTGCTTATTTTGTATTTTATTGGTTTTTCTGTTCTTTTTTTAAGTATATATATGTGTGTGTATATATATGACAAAATATATTTCTTGAAGTTCTTTTCTTGATTTCTTCCTGTTGTGGAGTTCTTGGAATCAGATTTAAGTCTTTTAATATTTGTTCCTTCTGTTGCTTATGCACAATGCAATTCTTTTGTGGGAATGTGTTTACTTTTTGACTTGTTTAGCTTCCAATTTTCATGGGGTGTTGTAACAGGGTTATTGTTAGCATTTGCCATTTGATGGTATTTCAAGAAATCAAGAGGGTGACTTTCTCAACTTTTCTGCTTAGATTCTTTAAATTCTTGGATTCACTCCAAAGGGAGAAATAATGGGATGAAAAAAAAAAACCTATGGTTCGCTCATAAATGTTATGAATAAGGTTTGGCGTAATTACAGAACATAGCTTAACCCGTTTTGAGAAATCACAACATTAATTACAACTAGCTAGACTTCTATTAATCTAATAGAATAACATAAGATGTTACTGTAATTTTCTAAATGATGTGAATTGTCTGTAAGTAGACCAAACCTCTGGACTTTTAGATAATCTCAAATGATATATCAATATGTTCTGCTACATTTTTTCCTTTTAGTTTCTCTCCTTTTGAAAATAAGAACTAATCTTTTCATCTTTCTTGAAGTAGATAGATCTTCAGCTGAGAGCAACAATGGAGGAAAGGCAACTGGATTTTAGCTTGCCACTTCTATCCGTAAAACACAATCGACAGCAATCTCTTTCCTTAAACAAATCTATCGACGAACAAGAAAAAGTGAAAAATTCAGCTACAGTTCCATTTCACTGGGAACAAATCCCTGGAAAACCAAAACAAGAAGTTGGAATCCATGTTCAAACCACAGAAGAACCTTCAAATATTCAAACCGAATCTCTAAAAGTCCCTCCAGGAAGAGAATCAGGATCATCTAGTTATCAGAATATCTTGCATTTTAACTGTGAAGATGAATCTGATTCAGAAAGTGGCGATGATCGTTATTCTGTTGACAAACAAAGTAGAGATCTTATGATGGATAGATTCTTACCAGCAGTTAAGGATGTTGTTTTGGAGACAAGAGACTATGTTGTTGAGAAGCAAAGTGTGGTGAATGAGCACTGTAGTGAGTATGCAGATAATGTGGGAAGTGAAGAACAGAGAAATCTTGTGCCTGTTAAAAAATCAGGGAAATCTTGGGGGAGTGTTGCTCGGTTTTGTGCTAAGAATAATGTGTGCCTGTTACATAAGTTGCCAGGAATGAGATGGAAACTCCACAGTTCAACAAGAAATGCAAATACTGACCCCTTGGAGAAGGTACCTTTCAAATTTTGGACTTGTATGATTTGATAAATTTATTCGTTTTTGGCACATTGCAAGTCACTAAAGTACTTCGCTCCCCAATTGGATTTTTTTAGACGAAATATATATCCATGCATGTCGTGTGCCTCATAAGATCAAATCTCATTCTGGAATTTTGCTATTTCAGGATCTTCCACAAATTGAGAACAAGCTAATTCTTGATGAATCTCCATTAAAGTCTGCAATTCTCGATGGTTTATACAAGAAATTTCAGGATCGCAGTGGGAACAACATTGCTTCATCTCGCGAATTGTTCAAGTCCTTGCAAGATGTACCAAGGAGTCAGGCAAATGTACGAGGATTTGGTCCAATGAATGATGCTGTCCAGAAAACCCTCCACATGGATTTTCTAAGTAAATCAGACATGCAAAGTTTTGACCAAGAATCAGATGGTCATAGTCTGGAATCAGATTATCAAAGGCAATTTGATCCTTCTTCTTTAACCCCACCATTACCAAAATCACCTTCTGAATCTTGGCTTTGGCGTACAATTGTGAAAACTTCGAACCTTGAGGTAACTTCACCTAGTCTTTTGAACAATTATGAGCTTTAATTTGGATTTTTTATTTTCACTGTGTCTATAACTTACCAAAATTTTCCCTGACGCTTTCGATGGACAGCACAAACCATAGAAAAGGAGAAATCCGTTTAGAGTTTATGGTGATATGCTATGACAAGCGAAATGGCAAAAATAGCCCTGCAATCAAGGAGAATCACCTATTTGTTTCTTGGTTTTTGTTGTTGCTCGGCGAGCTCTAAGAGATGGTCATTCAAACCTGTACAAATAGATTGACTCAGATACGATCCATGATCCGATCCTCGGATCATCTAGAACTTTTTTTTTTAAAAAAAAAAATCCATGGCTAAATGTGCAAGACTTTCCAGTATCGTGATTCTACAAATAGTTTTCATAATTGAATCTGATTCAAAAATTCTGAAAAATTTGGCACATCAATAACATTTGGATTGACAAAAATTCAAAAACCACAAAAGAAGCATTCTTTTAAGATTTCTACATCATTAATTATAAGACCAAGTATCTTATGTTCATATGTTTTACTTAAGAGTCTTTATGAAAATTACATATAAAAGATTGTTATTTTAATTAAAAAAACTATTAAAATTCGAATTTAGATTTTTAACAGATCAAATTATTTTATTTTTATTTAATTTACTTATTCGAAATTATTGAATATATATAACCGAATTTAACCTATTAAATATTTTAACCTCTTTAAAATTTGGATCAAATTAAGATTAAACTTCGCCCATTGACAGTCATTACTTGCTGTGCTAGTTTGGAATAACGAAAATGGAGATTGGAAAACTTTATAGGGCCCAATGAGCTTAAAGGATGGGCGTTCATACAAATGTAACGGATCATCGACAACGACAATGAGACCAATATCTGTGTGTATTAGGATTGCAATAAAAAAAAATTTCTAGAATGAAGTGACATCGATTTCCTTATAGTTCTTTTTTTCTTTCATTTTAAAGCGAGGCCAATATTTGTGTGCACGAAAATAACTTTATTTTAAAATATAATTATAAAATAGTTGCTTTTTTATTTTTTTAATATTTGTTTTGCTATTCTATTTTCTTCTTCAACTATGATTTTTTTTTAATTTATTCTCCCTAAATATACATTTTAATCATGTTATTCTACATAGTAAATTCAAGTAAAAATATTTGATAATTAAGAAATATGTATTACTATTAATAAATAAATAAATGTTTTTAATTTTGTAAAAATAAAATTTACAATTGCTAGTTATATATTAAATTGCTGAAGATGCTGTTAGAGGCAGGCACGCAGCGTGGGACCCAGTCAACGATGTAATACTTCGGATGTGGGGGCCCGCACCACCACCAGCTTAGAAAACAGCGGGATGAGTCGGCGGCGTTTAACCAGTTTTCAGCTGTTCTTCACTGCGTCGACTTTTGACATTGACAAATATCTTAACAATTTCATTTCCCTCGCTAAAAAAGTTCTGGTTTATTTATAGAAGGTAACTATAATGAGAAAAAAAATTAAAAAAAAAAAATATTATTGACGCAGAGTTTGCGGGAGGTGGTGGATGGTGGTGTGAGGGGGTGTAAGGGAGAGAGAGACTGAAAGAAAACAAAATTCTGTTTTGTTCTTTTTAGAGAGAGAAAGATTTTCCTCTCCCTTTTCCCTCTTTCGGAGAAAGATGGTCGAAGAGAGTTTCAACCTCTGAGATCATCCTGAAAAGGGCAGTCAAGAAATCTCACAAGAATTCATCTTCTTCATTTGATTTGTAATTATTATCCCATTTTCAACCGCCCTTTTTCTATTCTCTGCATTTTCTTGAAAAGGCTGCATTTTTCTATCACAGAACAATCTGCAGCAAAAGAATTCATTACAATATAGTTGACTGCCCTTCTGTCCCTCCTAAGGTGAGTTTTTAGTTTTTATTCTGCATGCCTTTACATTTCATGCCTTTTGCTTTTTGCATAGAATGCTTGTTCCAAGGGTTATTCTTTTGGAACATCTTTTGTCTTTTTCGATATGATTCTACCGGGGGGTTGTGGAATACGCTTGTGCTTATGACATTCTTATTCTTATTCAAAAACCCAAAGCCAAGGCATTGATTCTGTTTCATTTTTGTGCATTTTCAGCTAAATATTGAGTCTTGGAGACAGTTCTTTAAGGTTATGCAGTTGTTCTTGAAAACGGAGGTATTATAGTTCCGAAAAGATTGTTGAAGATGAGAGACCCCGATGTGGTAAATGCTGTCAAGAGGGCTGATATAGGTTCTTTTATATGTTATTTAGTTTATGCCTAGTTGTGAATTGTGTACGTACAGTTTCTTGATTTGGTGAGTTGAAGAAGGTGTTGTTGTGGTTGTCCAATTGTCTCTCGTCTGAGTAATTCTCTATTGCTATAAGAGTTACTTTGTACTTGAAAGCTGGCGATCATATGTACTACGTTGCTTAGAGTCCTGTCCATTGGCAGAGAAACCTGCCTCCACCACAGCGACGAATGGTTCAGCAAGCAATGAGCGGTAGATGGACCGCTTACGAAGCTCAGTTGCCTTGCATCGTGTTTTTAGTTCTTCTGTTTGGAAGTCATGGTTGTTGGTCCCTCAATTCCGAAGGTAATGAAGGTTGTTTTTTGTTTAAGAAGGTGTTTGGTTGAGCTTATGGCTCCTGAAAATGCGTTGTAATTTCAGAGCTTATAAGTTGTTATAAACTGTTGAAGATAGTAAGGAGATCCTAACTTAGTTTTAAGATTATAACATGCTCCTTTAATATATTGTTTACAAAATTGTCATTGTTAACATCTTTTAAACTTTAAGATCTTATTTTAACCAAACGCTTCAATATCTAACATCTTATAAGCCCCTGAAAATATCATATGACATGTGTTGCTGATTTGCTTTGTTTAGAATGTCATGATATTAGCTTCATAAAACTGGAAATACAGGATTAGCATTGCTGCAATTCAGAGCAAAGGTGGACTTTGACCCCTCTGGAGCTTTAGCAAATTGGAATGCGAGTGATTGCACCCCGTGCATGTGGTCAGGTGTTCATTGTCTGGACGGCAAAGTGCATATCCTGTAAGTCCGCATTGCATACACGAAGTTATATTATTGCACCATTGATGCCTCAAACCTGAAGTTATGGAACTTCTAATGCTGATAAAAAATTGTCTATTTGTCCCCATAATTCATATTCTCTCTATCTTGTATAGAGATCTCAATGGACATGCCTTGGAGGGAGTATTGGCACCAGAGCTTGGCAGTCTATCTCATTTAAGAGTTCTGTGAGTATCAACCTTGTTTATGTGCCGTTGATATTAATTTTAAGGGATAATGACCTCACGCGCCCTATGTTTTAGCCTGATTACAATAAGATCCCACTGAAATTTGGGAAATTACAATAACACCCTTTACTGTTAGGTCAGGTGGCGGATGATATCCATTGCCTAAAAATGTTACAATACTACCCTCTTTTGATTTGGGCTAGACACTTATATTGTAAATTATGTTATATCTTCTTTCCAAAATTTTTGAACACCCTCAGTTAATGTATTATGTTTCTGTCACAAGTGACCTATCCAAGAACCATCTATTGGGCACCATTCCACAAGAGTTTGGACAGCTTACAACATTGGAAGTGTTGGACTTGAGGGATAATAAGTTGAATGGAACGGTTCCTACTGAACTAGGACGGTTGCAATCCCTAAAACGTTTGTATGTATACACTTCCAATTATTACATGGTTTATGTTGCTCAGAGCATTGTTTTTGCCTCAACTAATTTAGATATATTTTCTAGGTTGCTCTGTAATAATAGCTTCGAAGGAAACATTCCTGTCGAGATCGGAAAGCTTGGTTTACTTGCCGATTTACATTGTGATGAGATTCTTACACCTGCTGCTGATGGAGTTGGTTGCATGAGTAGAAAACTTGGGCACTGGTGAGATATTTCTGACTTTGCTCGTCTGCTATGATATTGATTATTTCTGTGTTTTTTTCATTACTATATTGACTATTTGTTTGGTGCTTTTTCATCAGAGGGTGTCTGTGTGAGCTTATAACCTTTTCAAAACATTGTATCTTTGATGAGAGTTTATAAGATAAAAACTGTTCCGTAATGTTTTTTTATAAAGGAGCTTATTTTATTCCCAAATACGATGTTAGACTCTTATACGTTCTGTAAAAAAAGAAGTTCCTGACTTAACTTTTAAGATATTAACATGATCCTTCAGTTTTAACCATATTAATTACAAAATTTTCATTACTTACATCATATAACCTACAAGATCTTACTATATACAAACACATCAAAAGCTTATGTTTCAAATAGGATATAACATGTTATAAGCCCCAAAAAAGCATCTTATAAAATTTACAAACTTATAAGAAGTTTCAAATAAACTAAGCCAAATAACCTCTCTCTCCCGGCTTGCGTTGTGTCTATTACGTTGTAATTAGCCTCTTATCTTACCATCGCAATATACTTATAAATGTGCATGCTTAGTAATTATGCCATGTGATTCGCCACAGATTTTTATTGGTCCAGCCGAACCATATTCCTGGTTTTCTGACATATAAAGAAGACTTGGCTTTTCTGTTATACAAATCTTGTATTTAGCAAATGAAGATTGCCGCTTTTTGGTACTTTCTTCCTAATATGCATTTCTTGAACAGCATCTGGCAGAGTGTGATAAAACAATCACAGAAATCAAATTCAAATTCCTTCCAGGTACCTATGAAAGGGACCATAATTCGCTATCTCAATCTGTTCCCACTGTAAGTAACTAAAACCAGTGTTTATTTCTGCTAGTTTTTCATGCTTTTCCGAAGGAATCTTATACACGAAATATTCGTCCTTTGCCAAGGTTCAAGCTAGGAAGTGAATTGCCTCATGATCATGTTGATAATAGTCGCAACCATCTAATAGGTATTGGTGAGACTTCACCTTTTCTCCTTAAATTGACAATGCTTCATTTATATACCTCCGATGAGTAATACATTGGTTATCCCATTTTTTAGATTTACCCAAATCAGTTGTCATCTGGAACATAGAGAATGAGGTGAATAATGTGCGCCGTGTACTACTGGAAGAGCCGAGTAATCTTGTTGCCATCCCTCCAAATGTCGGAACACCGACCCCACCAGGACCCTCCGATGCTCTTCCAAGCCGAAGTAGTGGGTCGTTTCCTGCTATTCCGAATGGAAAGAAACTATCTCATGCTCCAATACCCTCACCTACAAGCCAAGAACACGAGACTCCTGATGCCACTAATTCTGATGCTCTCAATCAACCAACGGCAGGAAAGTCAGGGCATTCATTGAAACTTATTGTGGGGTTATCAGTTTTAGCTTTCTTGTTTGTTCTTGCTGTGGCCATGCTTATCATATGCAGAAGCAGAGCGGCAAGAACAATTGGCCCTTGGAACACTGGATTGAGTGGGCAGTTGCAAAAAGCTTTCATTACAGGTATGCTTTTCTCATCTGATTTGGAAACTTTAAGGTTTGATATATCGAGATATAGGTATTCTAGTTGAATATGTGAATTGTTTGGCTTTTATTCTGTCGTTTTTGTGATGGTTTGTGTGATGAAATAGATGCAGTTAGCCATAGAGAAACATATAAATTGCTGAAACTAATGCCATGTTTGGATTGTCCCAAGCTTTTGTTCCAATAGTTACATTAAAAATTTTGTATTTTTTAACATATGTTGTGATATGAATGTGTTTCGTCTGTAGGGGTTCCCAAGCTGAACCGAGCTGAGCTGGAAACTGCGTGTGAGGACTTCAGCAATATAATTAGCGTCGATGATGGTGTGGCCACAGTGTATAAGGGAACACTTTCTAGTGGAGTAGAAATCGCTGTTGCTTCAACGGCTATAGTTTCTATAAAAGACTGGTCAAAACGTGCAGAATTGGTATTCCGAAAGAAGGTTAGCCGATAGTTTCTGAATTGGTAAGATGTTATATTTTTGACGCGATATGCAAAACTATTCTGAATTTTTCGTTTTGCTTTTGCCGCTTCCCCAGATTGATACCTTGTCGAGAGTGAACCATAAGAATTTCGTAAATCTTATTGGTTACTGTGAGGAGGATGAGCCTTTCACGAGGATGATGGTTTTCGAGTATGCTCCAAATGGCACTCTTTTCGAGCATCTGCACGGTAAATTTTATACAAATTCGTATGCTAGCCATTCTCTACAAGATGACACCCTCTCCTAGAGGAAAATTTGTGACGGGTAGAATTAGATCAC
Organism: Handroanthus guayacan; assembly: GCA_014898755.1. Classification (NCBI taxonomy): domain Eukaryota; kingdom Viridiplantae; phylum Streptophyta; class Magnoliopsida; order Lamiales; family Bignoniaceae; genus Handroanthus; species Handroanthus guayacan. The sequence goes on from JACFYI010001571.1 coordinate 1,226,788, forward strand.
ACAAAAATGATATTTGTGATGAATTCATGACAAAATATTAACAGATTTAGAAAGCAACATACATATTAACTATGGCATATTGTGACACATTTGTGATAAATTTTATAATAGCCATTTGTGATGGAATCCATCACATAACTCAGTTCCATGACGGATTTCAATTCTGTCATTGAGCTAATAACGTCAAGTCATACTTATATGGATTTGGATTTTAAACAAAATCCATCATAGAACCATGTATAACGAATGTCATTAGATCCGTGATGCATGATGGGTCTTTCCCGTTAGAAAATGAGTGTTTTCTTATAGTGATTCTTGGATATGTGATAATACCTTTATTTCATTTCACAAGACTGAATTTGTTCTTTATCTATTCAGTTAAAGAAGTCGAACACCTTGACTGGAACTCAAGAATGAGGATAATCATGGGGACTGCGTATTGCCTTCAACACATGCACGATCTCAATCCGCCGATAGCTCATTTCAACTTGACTTCCAAAGAAATACTTTTGACAGATGATTATGCTGCTAAAGTATGCTCTCTCATCTCAAACAAGTGCTTAAGTACATTATCGATGAAAAAATGGTCAATGACGTCTAGGTTTATTGTTGCTAATTCTGTTTTAAGAAAATTTTCAACATTTCAGATCGCAGATATTAGTTTCTGGGCAGAACTCATATCCAAGTCAAAGAACCCAGAAAACGAGTCGGAACATTCTGAACTCCCCCCGCCTGCTGATGTGGACACGAATGTTCATAGTTTTGGAATCTTATTGCTTGAAATAATTTCCGGAAAGCTCCCTTACTCAGACGAGCAAGGACATCTCATCAACTGGGTACATATTTTTGATGTTCCATTAATACGTGTTGTTGTCTAGGTTTGGGGGGTTTTTGCTACAGCTTTTGCATGTACTTTTTAGTTTTTAGCTATAATTAAGTTCTTTTGTCGGAAAAAAGTTAAAAGCTAATTCTCTCTCAGTTTCAACGGCTTTTTAGTAGTTACTTTTATTTCAAGAACTCTCAACTTTCTCTAGAACTTTCCCTACAACTTTTTTACAACTTTTCATTTCTTCGAAAAGCAAAAGCTCTTGTAGGTACCCCTAGAACAACATGGCTTCAGTTAGCTGGTAATTATGTTGAAACTTATATAACCTCAACTATTTGATGTCTGAACAGGCTGCTCAGTGCCTAAACGATAAAAAGACCCTTAGCTCCTTGGTCGATCCAACGTTGAAGTCTTTCAAGAGCAATGAGCTAGAGGTCTTGTGCGACGTCATCCACAGTTGCATTCAACAAGATTCACCGAGAAGGCCGTCTATGAAAGAAGTCATACAGAAACTGCGACAAGCGATAGATGTATCGCCTGAAGCAGCAACTCCAAGGCTTTCTCCGCTTTGGTGGGCCGAGCTTGAGATACTATCAGCCGAGGCGGCTTGATTTGACTGCACGATTGAACGTGTAAGTCGAATTTATATCCTAATTTACTATACGAAGATGTGCAGATACTACCTTATTTTGCTTTAAAGTGACTGAAAATGATTGGTGACCATCTCTTTCATTTATTATTCCATTCTTAATTTTATATTATTTAATTTAATTTAATTTTTTTAATTTTTTCGCAGCTTGAGACAATTTGTGATATGTTCAAATATTTCAATATATGTTTTTTTTCTTTTGTTTTGTTGTTTTTTTTTTTGGGGAATTACTGTGTGCACAAATCTGACACGAGAACTATTACACTTACTAAAATGAGCTAAAAGTTATATTAAAATTCTTTTTATTTATTTATTTTTTGGAGAGATGGCAAATATTATTTCAAAAAAGAGATGGGTCACATGGCAAACCAAAGCAACAACATCAGAAAAACGAATGATTAAACCAGAAGGAAAAATACAAAGCTATGCAATTCCCAGGTTGGCTTCCCTCAATTCGCTGTCTGGGACCGCCAGCTTGTTGAATTCTTCGTACCAGTTCCTTGCCTACGTAGCAACCCCAGAAGCAAGCTGTGGATTTCCTGAGGAAACACGTTTATTTCTATTTAGCCAGCTCACCCTACAAATGATCGCAAAGAAGGCAAAATCCTCCGCATCCAATTGGTGCTGTACCTCCCACACCCTGTGCCGGGAGCTTGAAGAGAGAATAGAGATGATGTCCAGTTCCAGTCCAGAGAGAAGTCCCACATTTGTTTCGCAAACGAGCATGAGATTAATGCATGATATGTTGTCTCTTTCCACTTCTGGCATACCGGACATTCCATCGAGTCACTAACTTGTGCCGGTACAGCTGCTCGTTGGTTGGAATAATCTCCCAAACCACTTGCCATAAGAAGTTTTTCCTCGTTGGTTGGAATAATCTCCCAAACCACTAGCCATAAGAAGTTTTTCACGTTGTTCGGAACACAAATAGTCCAAATAGCAGACTAGCTGTCCACTCTGGAAATTCATCGTTCAGAACAGCCCTCACAGGCAGGGTTATTGTGCTCAACAAGCCCAGAAAAGTAGTAGCTCCTAACTGTAAAATTTCCAAACCAACTTGTCATCCTCCAGAGAAACATCAATCGGAGTGCCAAGGACTCTCACTACATCAACCTCCCACAAAATCTGCTGCACTCTATCCTCATTCCAGCCACCAGACTTGCCGTTTATAAGGTTCAATACTTTTGTGAGCTCGGCTCCCTTGGGAAGTGGTGTGACAATTTTATCATGTTCGGTAGAGTTAACCCAGTTGTCTTCCCAAATCCGAATTCGCTGTCCATTCCCTACGTGCCACTTTAATCCGGTTTTTGAGAGATCTCTTCCAGCTAGGAGACTTCTCCACGTAATTGTAGGCCATACATATCCCCACGCCAGCATCAAGAAACGCCCCATCAAGAAACAAAGTTGGTGAACCTTATTTTCTTCCATTCTCCAAACCACCGACTTTGTCCTTGAGAGAGAGAGAGAGAGAGAAGAAGAAAAAGAAAAAAAATCTTAATTTCCACATTCCCAATCCTGACTAATCCAACTCTCTGGTCCATGAGGAGTGACAAATGCGTAAACCCACCGTAGTCAATCATTTCAAAATATTATCCTTTTACCGAGATTTCATCTTAAAAAGACATCTTAAAAAATGAGAAACATGATGGCTTATAACCTATTTTAAGGATACTAGATGTATTAAATCTCTTCTCATGAAATCACAGAAGGATAAATATTGTCACAAACTTAACAATAAAATAAGAAATAAAATATATGTGCTCTTAACAATGAAAGAGGAGATGAAATATATATAAGAAATGAAATATACATGCTCTTAAGAATTGAATAGAAGATAAAATATGCATGCTCAAATTCCTTGCACTAGACAAAACTAGCAATAAAAATTACACAAACACAAACAGAAAAACCATCCAACTCCACACAACTAATCTACCCCTCCCCTCCACTAAATAAATATTCCTCTATTGTTGTCACAAATTAAATTTTCTTCCCTCATCTTCCCCATTCCCTCATCTGAATCTGAAGCGTCGATTTGGAAGCCAAGAAATCCACTCTCTGCATCGGACTCAATATATCCAGCAACTCCTTCAGCGTCTTCAACCTCACACAATCCGCCATTTTCATCACCTTCTCCAACCCCCTCAACATCCCTTTCATCTCCACTTCCACCAACCCATTCACCTGAGTCACGGCGGTGGTGGTGCCAATCCTCTCCGCCCGCCTCTCTAGCGTCGCTAGCTCCACCATCTTCCTATCTGCCACCGCCACCTGCTGCCTCTCCATCTCCCTCTCCACCCTCTCCTCTTCCATCTTTATCTTCACTCTCAACGCCTCTATCTTCCTCACCTGCAGTGGCGTATCCAAAATTTAGACTTTGTAGGACCAAAATATTAACAAAATTTAGCATAGCTCATCGATGTGCTTAAATTTTGTATTATTCAAATCAAAATATCTTATTAGTTTATATCATATGTAGAAGATAGAAAATTGTGGGTAATTGGACTCCACTGACATGTATAAGTATATTTATGTCGGAGTGTTGTGTGTAAATCCGTCACTCACCTGCTCGTCCGTCATGCTCGCAGCCGCCACGAGCCGGAAAGCCATGGACGGCTTCCAGCCGGTGACCCAAAGATACGCAATTTCAAAAGGGCTTAACCAAACGGGCGTGTAGAAAGCCAATACATCTTCACGCGCCGCCGCCCACTTGAATGTGTAGTATTCTTTGTAGTGAGCCGTGAGTTTATTAACCATGGTTTCGTAACTAGAGTCTTGTGAATTAATGTCTCTCGAAACCATTAGAAGAAGTCGAAGAAGATCTTCGAGTTGGCACATCCATTTGGTGTGAAAATCGGAGAATTTTTGTTCCACTTGAGTTTTCATGATTTTGGAATATGTTGTTATGCTGCTATGGAGAAAGACTGTTATGGAGAGTGAGAGAGCTTGTGTGTGTTTATATATAGAGATGTGTTGTTAAGGGAAAAGAGTGACCAGATGGAGTATGAGGGGTTAAGCCACGCTGCAAGGGCGTGTTCTTGGTTGGGATATGCGTGGCTTCTGCATGGCTTACGCAACGCACGGAGCTAATTTCATCATGTGAAAGGTTGTGACTTTGTTGAAGTGAATATATGTGTGTATATATATATATGTGTATATATACATACGAAAGATTCAGGACGATCTCAGATATAATAATTTGAATTTTTTATTTCAATTCATGTTACATTTTTTGTTCTCTAATTGTAAAATATACAACATTAATATATGACATTTATAACTTTTTATTTTTCTAAAGAAAAATTTAATATATTTAACAAGTCTTTTAGACAAAAATAGAATGTGAAACATCGTTTAAAGTATACGATTTCGATTGCTAATGTAGAAATCTGATAATTTTGATTTACTGTTTCATGAATAAAAATTGAGAGTCTTGAAAAAATTAATAAAAAAATAGACAATTTATAAATTGATTCAAGATTCTTGACTACTTTGCCTCATGTCATTGTAGGACAACATATATAAAGGTCGTATACATGTTTTGTATATAGAGAGATTACATGCATAGCTACCTGATTATGCTTAAATATTTATATTATTCGATAATTATCTAAAAAACGTAGTGAATGTATAAAAAGGATGCATTGATTAGAAACTGGTTCAAGATTATTGACACAAGATTCTCGAATTCTTAGATACTTACTCAAGATATATGTGTGTGTATATATGTATGTGTGTATATATATATATGTAGGCACGCAATATGTACATACATAAAAGTCTTGGTGACTTTGACTGAGACGAGGGTGTTACGCATGCATGCGCAGAACTCACCTGGTGTTGTAACTCCAGTCGGAACGTGTCACTTCGGGAGCCAATGTGGGCTCCCACGTGGAGCATGACTTCGTAGGTATCATTCATTGTTAATGATAAAATATCTATTTATAGGTATTTTTGAAAATTTTGTTCAGAATTATTATATGATAAATATATTTTATCAAAATTCAATTGATAGCACTCACTGTATGAAAGTATTTTTTTTATTCTTAAATTACACACTAATTATATGACAGATATATTTTGTCTTAGGCTTTTTTTTTTTTTTTTTGAGAATAATTGTTTTAGCTTAGTTCAGTCAATTACATTTGACAGCAATAATTTTGGAAATAAAAATGGCACATAGCATGCGGGGATGCATTTGGAAAATGTATTATATTTAGAATTAAATATATTTATGAGAAAATAATTAATATATATATTTTTTTTTTTTGTATATATCAAATGGGATAAAAGATAAACGTGATTGAAAGAGGGAATTCAAACTTAGTGGCATATGACTACTTTGGAGTGACATAAAACACTAATCATAGCCAAATTTTTTAAGATGTGTAGAAGCATATTAAATATCATGAAGTATTCCATAAATTTTTCAAAGAAGGAAAAAAAAAAAAAAAAAGAACTAACATGCATGTCTCTTTCAATTTTAACCATATTATTATAAATTGTCATTATCTGGCACCATATAAGCTCTAAGTTTTTATTTTATTTAAACACTTTAACGACTTACTTTTAAAATAAAATTTGATATCTTATAAAATCTAAAATCTATCAAATAAGATGTTTAAATAATTGTTCAGTACACTACTCATATGGAGGAAATTTAAACATCAATATTACCTAAGAAAGAGATGGAAGTTTTCCCTCCTAATTAGAATGTGGTAAGTAGAATACAAAGAAAACAAAGGAAATAGAAGGTGAGCTAATAAGTAAACACATATATTCATAATATATATCTATTATATATGTGTATATGTGTATGTATATATAGCATCACTTTCTTGTCTTTTCATAAACCACTTTAGAGTTGCAAAAAATCATAAATAGTTATAAATAAAAAAATAATCCAACATTACTTATTTTTTAAAAAATTATTATGACCCTTTAAACATAAATAAACATCCATCACATTCCTTAATCTCGCTATCAGATCACATCACCCTAAATTCACTCACAAAATATTGTTTTTCAAAATACCCAAAACATATCCAAGTATTACTGTGGGTTGATATTTTCCTTTTCTTCTTTCCTCCATTTTTGTATTAATGGGACTTCTTCCTTTCTCTCTTTCTTTCCATTTTTTGTTTTTTTTTTTTTTTTTGGGGTCCCTTTTTCTTCCCTCACTTTCTTGCCCTTTCTCTTTCCATACTGAAAGGAAGCCCAACAAAGGTTATCCATGTAGAAAAACTTTGGGCCGGTTAAGAAGACCTAACAATAATACAGTCCGCAAATATTTCGAAAGTTGTCAAGCAGAGAACGAAACACTCAACAGAGTGTTTTGAGTACATTTAAGGGAAAAGAAAGCTAAGTATTTTTTATTAGAAAGAATTAGTATATCTAATTCTTACATTAGTTGGTTATATTAATAATATTTGAGGATCAATAATTGTCTTAATAAAGTTAGTATAAAATAAAAATATTAAACAATATTACTATTTAGTAGGAGAAAGGCTCAGACAAACATCGATGGGAAGCAGACTTATAATTTTTTGATTATGAGAAAAGAAAACGAAATTATCATTGTGAATTTTTTGAAGCAAAACTATTGAGAGAAAAGATGTTCTATTTGAAAGAACATGATACTATTCGTTGAGACTCAACAACGGAGTTAATATTGTAACTTTTTTGAAATAAAAATTATTGAGAGAAAAGATGTTCTGCTA
>JACFYI010001571.1:1234082-1252837 GCA_014898755.1 Handroanthus guayacan
AAAAATAGCCCCATTTACTGATGGGATAGTACCTCCACTTTATCATTATGCCAAAGCCCGAATGCTGATATAGTTCATGTATTACAAGTTGTACAATCAATCAAAACCAACTAATGTAATGAACAAAGAAGAAATCACATACTTTATGAGTTACTAACTTTTAGTGTATGCTCAATGCATGTGCATATGATAATTATTATATTTCATATATATTAATGTAAATGTAGACTGAATTTCTATATTTAATAATCAAAATATATAATTAATATATTTAATATAAACATTATTATATACATAATTTTACAATTTTCTATTGAATTTTGAATGATTATTATGATGAATTACTGTTAAAAAAATATTTTATGTAAAAGACATAAAAATACACAATTAAAATAATTATATAAGCTTATTGTATAGGTAGTACAGATGAGGCTCAATTGAGAGCCACGTCGAATTTCCTGGAAATAGCCTTGAATGAGACGGTAACGACAAGAAAGTATTGTCCTAGGAACTTAAAGGTACTCAGATTACATAATTGATGCAATTATGCATAAGCGACAACCTCAAGATAACAACTATCGGTAATGTGCAATGAAGTCTGTCCGTGCCCGCGTAGTCGCTAATCGCTGTTCTTCATGTACGAACAAATGGAGTATGTATTTAAAAATAATAACAGTTTGATCTTTACTAATTTTCAAAATCTAATATTATATATTTCCACGAGAAAATTTGTCCAGAGAAATAAATTAAAAGTTGTATTAAATCTTCTCTTCCAATTCTTATTGGAAGCGTGCGTCTAACTCATTCCAAAAGTAGTTAAAGAAATGAGAATTGTCAACATTATATAATGAGATTACAATATAAAAGAGGCAACCAAACATTGGCTGGCCTAAATTATGTAGCCAGGTATTAGGATTGATCTGACTTTAATACTATGTCGGAAATAGATATGGAACTTAATTCATTCAAAAGTCAACTCAATTGATGAAGATATTCCAGATCCTATAAGAAAACCATTGTGCATACACTTATCTGATGTGGATTTTAATTAGGGACATTAACACGGCAGGAGTGCCCCGCAGGGAATGAAGAGCAAAATTGATCCTCATTCTCGCACCATTACCAACGAGGATTAATACCCTTTGCAGGAGATTGAATCCCCGTGGATATTTGCAAGTACTCATTGATTAATTAAAATTTTGAAAATCATAATTCAAGGCATTTAGTTATTTTTAAAACACACAATAATGAAATAATTTTGATAACAACATAAAAAAAAGTTCAATGAATTAACAAGTATAAAATCTTAAAAATACAACACCCCATAAACTTATAACTGATCAAACATATTCAAAATTCAGAGAAAATGCTAGTGTTGGCTGAAGGTCAAGGGTGTAATAATGTAGGCTGCAGAAAATATACACACATACATTATATGTAAGGGTATATCAGAAGGGGTATATTAGCAATTATAAAATATTAATAAGTATGGGGGAATATCCGTCATCCCCAGGTACGCAAGTGATTGATAATTTAATTGAAGAACCAATAACAAAAATCAGAGACACAAGTAGTTCCAAACGGGAAAAGAAGAGGCAATTTTGGTTCTTCCTCTCTGATCTCAGGATTAGCACAAACCAAAATAAAAGAAAAAAAGAAAGAAAATATCCCTGCAAAAAGTGCTTGAATGAAGATATTGTCTTCTTCTACATAGATACACAAATCAGAGAGAAAAAAATCCAAAGTGCATTATTTCGCTTATTTAATTCGTCCCATGTTATACCTTCTGGTTCATTCTAGATTTTGTTTTCCATTGGTAATATATTCAAATTGAAAGCTCTTTTTTCTCACAGAAAAATGTCAACGAGTGATGAAAGGAAAGAAGCTTGTTTCTATCAAGAATGGATGAATCTCCAAGAAGAAGAACTGTCAGAATTGAACCGCGCCATTTCTCTAAAAGCAAACGGGTCCACCAACAACGCGGAACTAACCAAATTAATCGACAAAATCATGAACCATTTCAAAGATTATATGCAGAAACGAAGCTTAATGGCCCGAGCCGATGTCTCGCCGTATTTCGCTCCAACGTGGTGCAGCTCGCTTGAGAGATCAGTGATGTGGATCGGCGGCTGCAGACCTTCGTCCTATATCCGGCTAATTTACGCTCTCTGCGGTACGGAAATCGAGTCGCAACTCACTGAGTTCCTTCGCGGCGTGAGCATTCAGAATTTGGGGGAACTTTCTGGAAGGCAAATATCGATGGTGGACGATTTGCAGAGCAGAACGATAAGAGAGGAGAGGAAATTGTCGACGCGGATGGCGAGTTTGCAGGAGGATTTGTTGGATCATCCGTTGGCATCGATTGCCGTACAATCGCACGGCCGGAGCTGTGAAGCAGGAGGTAATAGTGTGGAGGAGGCGCTGGATAAGCACGGCCGCGCAATGGCGGAGATTTTGGAGGCGGCGGATCAGTTGAGGCTGAATACTCTGAGGGAGATTGTGAGCATACTTACGCCGCCGCAGGCAGTGGATTTCCTGGCGGCGGGGAAGAAGCTTAGGCTTTGTATGCAGGATTGGGGGAGGAAGAGAGATCTCGAGCATGGAAGGGAATTAAAGTAATTATGTAGTATAAAAATGTTTTATCGCATAATTAAGGGTTTTAATGTTGGTTATGCTGTTTTTGTTTGTTCTTTCGTCGCAATTTATGTTTTTGGTTTAGTTTTCTGTATGTGAATTACTGGAATAATATTCCTGGTGTTAAAGATTTTTGTTTTGGATATTGGGAATTAGATTATTGCCTTCGTCGCAGGGAATAGAAAAATTTATGACAATATGATATTTGTAATTAATTTTAAGTAGAGAGTAATATTAATATTCATTTGGTTGCAGTGATGATTTTAACAAATTAATAGTGATTAAAATCGTGATTAAATTTCAACGATAGACAATTGTAAAGATAATTCAATGACAATGAAAAGTTTGTCTCAAGTAATAATTATAGCTTTTCTTGTTACTAAATTATTACTATACATGTATATCATTAATAGTAATAATTTAGAGTACTAGTCTGGTCTTTATCAAATTGTATTATAGCAAAATAAAAATTATTATCACGTTATAACAGCTTGTGTTTCAATACACATATTTGATTTTTCTATAATTTACTTAATTTTTTTATCGCAAATATCATGTGTGTGTATATATATATATATATATGTTCAGTCTAGAAGCAGGAATTTTAAGACTTGGGTCAGTTGGCAATGGAAGCATTGGATTATTAATACAATGTTGTTTGATTGAATCATATGATAAGCTACCTCCATGGTGGTTGTCCAATCGTTCGAAGCTAATTCACAATTTCTAGTTAAATGCTTTGCCCGAGCGTGCGACTAATATCAGCTTCTATGAATTATAGTAGGCCCTTGGCGGTGCTACGTTGAGTGGAGCCAGTGCTATCATTGATTAGTTTGGTATTTGATGTATTTGTAACTGAATACAAGAGTCAAACATGATGTAATGGAGGAGGTTGAAATTGTCATTATTGCTCTCTTGCTTTCATCAATTAAAAAAAAAAAAAAAGCAACAAATCTGATAGAAAAATGATTTAATTTTTATGGAGCAAGATGCATTCATAGTGTACTTTGAACATATATTTTATCAGAAAAAAATTATATGTATACATATATATTTGAAGTGTATTCACGTCTCTTTTAAATCTCTCCTTCATAAAAGATCAACGGTTCTATTAAAAAGAGAGAAAAAAAAAGGGGCAAATAGATAAGAAAAGGAAAGATAAGAAAGAGGTTTGATGTGGCATGAAAGGTGAGATTGTGAATCCGTCCACATGATGAGGGATGTAGTTGGGGTTGTGACCTGCAGCCCGACAAAATTGCCATAAAGTTAAAATAATTTTGTTTAGGAATATTCCGATGAAACCTCAATAATTGATTTTGCTTTTTGGTGGACTCTCATGGTGAAACTTCTGCAGCAGCAGCAACAGACCTGGAAAGCTGCTGCCAGAATTTGGACTGGATCCTTTGTTACATTAAATATCGTACCTTATAAAATACATATGAATGATATTAGATATTTCTTTATAAAAAGACTTATTAGTATTGCATGATGCATCCATGATTTATATAAGTAAAGTGAATATAAAGCCGAATGTGTATTTGATATCAATTCGAGATGATCCTTCAATTACAACCATTTTTGACTAGAGCCCAAATTGGTCAGGACTTTACCTAAGATCCGAAAATATGGAAAGAAGATTGGCCTCACGAAAGAGTATATGCCATGAGTATTTAAAGAGCTTGTTGTTAGAATCGATAAGATAGAAATCGTAAATTTTGAGTCATCAATTCTTTGTTCACATGAGTCATCGAGATCTTTGATGTTCAGCTAGGTTGGAATAAATTAACCTGACCCATATTCATATTTGACGGGTTGTGCTTGGGGCTGAGGAACTGGCTTAATCCAAAATTTTTGTGCCTTTGCATATTCCCCACATATAATTTAAAGTGGAAGATTCTAAAATTATTGTTCACTGCATTCCAGGAGCATGGCAGCATCATATATACATATATAGATTTATTTTCCATCTTTATTGAATTCAGTCCTGAACCAAACAAGCGTAATTCATTTTTTTTTTTTTTTTCTGTACTTTTTGAAGATAATGGGACAAGTTAAGCTCGTTAGAATTAAGTGTTTTATTTCCGTATTTAACGCTTCATTCTCTCACAAAGAACAATGGCTTAAATTAACTTCATTTACAAATTTTAGAGCGGACAGTGGGGCCTGCTAATATGGTTGGACCAGCACTAGTTTCGTGGTCCATGAAAATCGAGCCAAGTTTCTTTTCTTAAAAAAATAATTATAAGCTAGTATATAATGCAGATTCTATGTGCATGCGTTAGAGTACAATTAATAAATATCCATATATAATTATGTGATTATAAAGCAATAATAATGATAATAGTGGCATATGATCTTACAACGATAGTTAAATAAATTGTAGTTACAAATAGACGCTACAAAAATATATAATATTAGGATAAATTAGGTAATAATGTGAAAATTATCACTAATGTATGTACGATGACAGTGACTTTCAGTTGTCACTTATGATATTGTTAATGGTAAAAATTTGCATACAATTGCTTAACCTGTTACAATTGTTAAGATCATTATTGATAATATATATATATATATATTGTCACCTACCGTATATAATTAGGGATGAATTTGATGGTGTCACTAATATATTATATTTCCACTAATCTGTTCTTTTTTTCTAGTGAGATAATAATAACAATTGCACTTTGAGAATAATATATCAAAACACACAAAAATCAAAACATTTCAAAAACATCACATGAAATTACATAAGAAGGAATTTACTGCTATATATATAGTATAATTCTATAGTAAAATCCCGCAAAAGAAAATTGTGCTACACATTAAAATGAAAATGAACTAGTCATAATTTAATTGTTACACATGGGCTATTTTCATTCTTCTTTTCTAAACTTAGTTTATTTTGTATTTAATTATATAAATACATGTCCAATATATTACATCTCAGCCAGAAATTACAAATTTCACAACCACAAATCCGTTTTATATCCCTATGACTCACCTGTTACTTCTATTCCACAAAATTCTCATGTCTCATGGAAACAAAAATGATATATGCCTAAGAACATTCCCTTTACCTTTAGACTCCTCCACGACATCTATCCTCCGCGCATTTATTACACATCCCTTATACACCAACCATCCGCTAAAAACCTGCAAATAGTCAACATTTTCAGTCTTCCTTCATTTTTGGCTTCACGGTTATCAACCCCCGTTTCTTTCTAAAAACACTCATTTTTTGCGTATTTTCTCCCATAAGGGACTTCCTTTAACCTTGCCTTCACGGCAGGGCTTTCAAATATCAAAAACTGCCAAAAGTTCCTAAGATTTTCTACCCCAAGAAGTGTGTATTAATCTTTAACGACGATCAAACACCAATGGGCCCTTAATTTACTTCTTTGGAACCAAAATCTTGTCGTAAAAGCCGCAAGAATGGAGAAAAGAGACAAGATTTTGATGCAAAAGTATGAGATCGGGAAATTGCTGGGGGAGGGAACGTTTGCGAAGGTTTATCATGCCAAAAATCTGAAAACGGCTGAAAGCGTGGCGATTAAAATTATCGACAAGGAGAAGATCATGAAAGTGGGATTAATCGATCAGATTAAGCGCGAAATCTCTGTAATGCGGCTTGTGAAACATCCAAACGTGGTGCAACTGCACGAGGTAATGGCGAGTAAATCCAAGATTTATTTCGTGATGGAATACGTCCGCGGTGGAGAGCTCTTTGATAAGGTGGCGAAAGGGCGGCTCAAGGAGGACGCCGCACGGAAGTACTTCCAGCAGCTGATCGCCGCCGTGGATTTCTGCCATAGCCGGGGAGTTTATCATAGGGATTTAAAACCTGAAAACCTGCTGCTCGATGAATTTGGGAATTTGAAAGTGTCGGATTTTGGACTCAGTGCGCTGCTGGATTCGAAAAGACAAGATGGGCTTTTGCATACAACCTGCGGAACTCCGGCGTATGTGGCGCCGGAGGTTATAAACAAACGAGGGTACTGGTAGAAATAAGCCTTTTCTATTTTTAATAAATAATTATTTTATTATGTATTTTAATATCACATCACACATTTATGTTGATATATTTTGTCCTCAAGATCCCATTTAATAATATTATTATGACTTCAATTAGATCTCGTTATAATTAATTTTACAGGGTTTTACAATGATCGATTGGCCGCCTTCTTGGAGCGGTAAAACGATTTTTATCTGTATATAGATGGATTAGCATATGGAGCTACATATGAACATAAAATATTTTACTGCATACTACCACACAAATTTGATTTTGACAACATGAACTGATTTTTAGACTCCTGGTGGTCGTGCTCACAAGAAGAGTCACTGGAAGTAATAAAATTTTATTCTAAAGTTATGATCAGCTGTTAAAACCAATCCGAACTTGCACGTAACATGGGAAAACAATCATGATTTTTAAGACAACTTTATCTAGCTTCGATTTCCCTGATGTTTATGCAGTTTATGCTTTATTTTTTTATGAAACTATATTTGTTTTATTTTATACTTACGATACAAACATTGCCATAACAGGTACGATGGAGAAAAAGCTGATATTTGGTCGTGTGGAGTTATCCTTTATGTCCTATTAGCAGGTTGTCTTCCTTTTCACGATTCAAATCTCGTGGAAATGTACAGAAAAATCAGCAGAGGTGAATTCCGATGCCCACTTTGGTTCCCTCTAGAAGTGAAAAAGCTTCTCTCAAGAATTCTTGATCCGAATCCGAACACAAGAATAACCCTATCCAGAATCATGGAAAATCCATGGTTCAAAAAGGGATTCAAACGAATCGAGTCGCCTGACCTCGACTTAGACGACAAATTATCCCCTCGCAGCATTTTGGAATCCATAGATTCCGACTCAGAATCGTGTCCCTCAAAACCAAATTGTATGAATGCATTTGATATCATATCCCTTTCACCAGGATTCAATCTTTCTGGATTGTTCGAGAAGGATCGAAAAAGTTCCAAAGCTCAAGCGTGGTTCACGACGCAAATGCCGACCGTGGTGGCCAAGCTTGAGGAATTAGCAATGATGGAGAGTTTCAAGATCAAGAAGAAGAATGGATCAGTAAAGATGAAAGGAAGCAAAGGAGGACGAAAAGGGGAATTGGTTATAGATGCGGAGATATTTGAGGTTACGCCATCGTTTCATATGGTGGAGGTGAAGAAAGCCGCCGGTGATACGATGGAGTATTTGAAGTTTTGTGATCAAGAATTGAAGCCATCGCTAAAGGATGTGATTTGGAGTTGGCAGGATAATGGGGAGGATTTGCAGTAGAAGAAGCCTGTACAAGAAGAACATGTTGATTAATTAATTAATTAGTTAGATTTTAATTGGAATTTTTTATGTGATTGGATAATTTATAATTTCCCCTTGTGTTTTGATTTTGGATTTATATGTGTGGTTTGAGGTAGATCAAATTCTAGGGGTTCTTCATCTGGAAAAGAAAATACATTGATTAAGATAAGTTCTAGGTCAATTTGAACCTCAATTGCTCGTTAAAAACACTTTTTTTTTTTCTTTTTGATTGCTCATTAAAAACTTCTTATTGGATGAATTAAGTTTCAAAAATTTGGATGGAGGCAATGAAGTAGGTGTGTGGACAACAATACTAATTTGATGCATTCTGAATCTTATATTACAATTCATGTTTAATCTCTTATTTCATTACATAGATGTCAGCAAAGTGTATAGTATCCACAACCTTATATTTTTCTTAACACAATGAATAAAAAAGAAACACTATTTTAGAATAAAGGATCCTAACAAAATTTGAGAGGATTTGCATTAATCCTATGCCAATATTAGAATGAACAAGATTCCTTGTTCAAATAGGATTCAAAATTGATGCTTTATGAAAAGGCTAAAGATGGAGAAGAAAAGTTGATAGAAAAAATTTAATGCAAATAAGAATTGCAAATCATTCAAGCTCATATGACGAATTGAAGATTAATATTGTCTTGCAACTATCAACTGTATTATTGCCTAGGGTTGAGTACTTCTGAATTCAGAATATTCATTATCTCAAAAAATTTGCTTCGTGATGTTGCAAACCAAATTAATGACCCAAATCCGACTCAAAATCCTTACAATTATGGTTTGGAGTTAGCAGGATAATGGGCAGGTTATAAATTAGCTAGGATTCTAATTGGTATTTTTATATGATTGAATAATTTATACTTTAAAATTATATTTGTGTTTTATTTTTGGTTTATTTGCGCGTTTGGATTAATTTCTGTCACCATCAAGTGGCATTGTCATCCCTTCTGATGAGAGAGGTGCGGGGTTCGATTCTCTCTACCCATGCAGTATCCCAATCTCAAAAAAGGAAAAAAAAAATAATTAATATAAGTTCCAGGTCAATATTTGATTTGTTCTTTGAGATGACAATTCACTATGATTTTATTGCTAAATTTGATATTGTAAATTGGTCGTTAATTTTGTTTAATTATTGAACCTCAGTTCATTTAGATAAAGTCAGTTACTTGTTAAAAGTATGAATTAATTTTTCAAAAATTTGGATGTAGACAATAAGTTGGGTGTGTTGATAATAATAACTAGTAACTGTGGCACATCAATACGTGTGCCTAAATTTTTTTGTTTACAAAATTAAAAATATTTATTTATTTTTTATAATAAAAATATTTATTAATTATTGAATATTTTTACTTAAATTTATTATGTACAATAACATGATCGAAAAATAAATTTGAAGACAAAAGTTGGAAAGAAAAAAATTAAATTGAAGAAAAGAATGAAATAGAAAAAAAAATATCAAAAAAGAAAAATTAAAGAAAAATATTAGGTTATTATTTTTTGTATAACTACTTTGTCATTATTTTTTGTCATAGGGTTATTTTTGTACATTTGGCATGACGAAAAAAAAAAAACTACATTTGACCCTCTTACTTTATATATAATATAGATAATACTAATGTGAGGGAATTTGGGTTAACCATATATGCCTACACCAGAATGAATTGGTTTCCTTGTTCGAATAGGACTCAAAAGTCCTTGCTTTATCAAAAGGCTAAAGAAGGGGAAGAAAAGTAACTTCTTAAGTAGGAATCTTTGTTGTTCTTCTAATAATAAGTTTCTTCTTTGTTTTAGCCATTGTCCGTAAAGTATTTGAGCCATGGAAGAAAAAGACACCCTGTATCTTTCATATGAAATCACAGAAAACATCCTCGTTCGATTGCCCGTCAAGTTTCTCCTCAGGTTCAAATCCGTTTCCAAAACATGGGAAACTACAATCTCTAACCCACTATTTTCCAGAACTCACTTCCAACAATCTAAGACTTCAGCCAGCCAAGAACTATTCATAGAGGAGTATCCCCTTGTCGTTGGAAGACCAAAATTAATTAAAATGAAAAATGGGGAATGTCAAGTAGAATCTGTCCTTAAATTACCACTGAGAAAATTTGGCCCACTACAATTGAGGTGTTCCTGCGACGGTTTATTAATCTTTAGCTCGCGTGGCCGTAGTGGTCGTAATCGTCATTCAAGAACTTATGTGCTCTGGAATCCATCAAGCAGAAGATTCACACCTTTCCGGCTTCCTTACAAACTTGGTGGAAGTTCATTATTTTACGGGCTTTGTTATGATCCATTAATTAAGGATTATAAGTTCGTTATCAGTGATATGAGGCAATACTATGTAGTTTTTTACTGTAGAAACAATTGTTGGACTGAGATAAAAGAATTTTCCATTAATAGAGTAATCTCTGGTGTTAGTAGCCGTTGGGATCCATTGATGACAAAAGGGGTATGTTTCGACGGAGCTTTATATTGGCTTCCGTATTACCATCACCAATACCGGTATGAAATAGTTTGTTTTAATCCGAAAGATGATACGTGCAAGACGATGCATAAGCCGAAGGATTTACAAGAGAATCCTGGGGATCGATGGTATTTGGCTTCGTTGGGAGGGCGTTTGTGCTTGTCACATAATATGAATTATATTTCAAGAATTCAAATGTTTATAATGAAAAAAGGTGGTGATCAGGATTTGTGGATGGCCTTCATCACTATAGATCTTTCAGTTTCACCCGTGCCCAGATTCTCCGAATTAGCTATGCCGGTATACTTAACAAATGAAAATGAGATTATACTAGACATGAAGGACTTAAGATTTTTTGTTGTTTATAACCCAAGTAAAAGGACTTCGACAATAAGGCAAAGAAGTTCAGAGTTTTTAATTTTTTTTATAACTCCATATCTAGATAATCTATTTTTCAGCAGCAGAAGAAACAATACACACAGGAAGAATCTGAAAGGTGCATCTGAAATGGAGATTAAGTTACGAGACACGTTCTTCTCTCATGTAAGCATCAATGGCTAGTTGAGTTCGGATTTGGATTCGGTTTTGGATTTTGTTTGCTTTAATAGATTAGGAAAAGACTCTCTTGTTAGATTTTGATTATTACCCTTTATGCTTTTTGTGATTTATTGAAAATTATATCAATGCGACGATGAAAAAACAAGCAGTCTCCACAGGAAGAACATGTTGTTTAGTTAGAATTTAAATTGGTATTATATATAATTAAATCATTTTCATTCGTTTTAATTTGAGGTATATCATTTTCTTGATTTGTTCTCTTGATTGGTTTTCTTTAGTGGTGGGCAAATAGAATGAGGAGTTGAGTGCAAATAAGTATTTGATATGTAAATGCACTGTGATTTTATTACAGTTGCAAATCCTCATTACTGTCCTTTCCAATTCTCTTTTATGAATATATTATTTCTCTCATGTTCCTTGCTCAATGCTATTTTATTCGCGAATTGGATTCATAAAATGATATTTCATCCTTTATTCCATATTTTAAATACACACCATATGTATTAAATGTTTTCTTATAAAACTTTTTGGTAATAAATGCAATACACAAGGTATGTATCTATAGGTATGGCATAGAAAATGAAATATCGTTTTGAAACAGATGATCCAATCAGTTTTATTTGAGTATAAAAATTACAAATTTGTACCGATCACAAGACAGCAAATAATTTGAAGGCTCACTAGACAGATAACAAATTGGATGGAGTGGACCTGAAAACACATGCTGTTGATCTTTGAAAATTACATATGAAGAAAATGAATCAATTCCGCAAAATCCTAAGGTCCTTCTGGAAAATAATCGAGAGGCTAAAACCAATTGTCTTTAAACCTATAAACTTTAAATAAATGGATTAATAAATGATTAATACAACAATGAAAATTTGATATTGAAAGAAAGATGAGGAATAAAAAGGAAAAATGGAAAGGACATTATGGGCCACGGTAATATATGTACCGATTCGAATATGAATAGAAACAATTTAAGAAAATGACCAAAGTTGTTATTCTTCAAAAGGGAAATATTATCTATGTTTTATTGCGTGACTTGGCTCTTGAAAGCGATGGGTTAGTAACTTTTTTTTCTTTTTTCTTTTTAAGAAAAAATGGACGGTTAATAAAATATTGTGTTTCAGTTTGATGAGAATGGTTAGTCTTAAAGGTATTTGATCTTACCCTATGTTGCATTGTCGAATGTTCTTGCTTGACCAAAACTATTAGTCTTTGATAGGATTTGAGTTTATCGAAGTTTGTAGTGTAAATTTAGGAGTCCATCTGTATTAGGTTTCCTATTTCTAATAATAGCATTAATCATTTTGTTTATTTCTATAAATAGAAGCGGTTGTTGATAACTCGAAAGTCAACACAGACTTGTGAAACACTTCACAATCTACCGGCTCTGCTTTCGGCCAAATAAATGAAAAATGATCTTACTCGCACGTGGATACATATAGTCCGTTTTGGATTAATCACGTAAGTATCTTTTTATGCTTTCAATTTGTTGTGATATCAATCATTAGAATCTAAGACTTATATGGACACAAACTGCTCATTTGGTAGTATAAACATAAGCTCTTATGCAACATGTCATACAGAATTTACAGCACAAGAAACTCAAAATTTAACTAACATCATAAATGCGCAAACTGTGCATTTGGGGACATAAACACAATCTATTTATTTACTGCCACAAATCTAACAGGCAAAATTTATAAAGCAGCAAAAAAGAATACACATGATTTACAGCACCTTCTTTAGCCCACAGAAATTAACAACAAAGACAAAAGAAATATTCAAACACAAAAATATAAACAAAAACAAAACATCGTACAAAAGTCACAAAGTGTTAAAAGCAAGATTACCAAAGGTGTAATCTTCTTCATTATTTTTCACTCTACTGTGTGTCCGAAGGCAAGTTAGAAGAATTAGCTGCATTTCCCATTGTAAGGCTTTGCAGTGCAGGCTTCAATTCATTGTTATAAAATTCTTCATATTCCATTCTGTCCCCTCCTTTTTGTTTAACTTCAATCACTCTCAAAGATGGTGTTAATTCAAATATCTCAGCTGCAATCGTCAAAGGTCCCTTCACACCGTTTCTTGAACTCTCCAAATTCACTCTGCAATCCTTTTTTCTCACTGAAAAACTCACCACTTTAGCAATTTCCTCCAACTTTGATATGATTGCCGAAACTGATGCACCCGTGACGAATCTTGTTCCTCCATCGGATCCTTCATCAAACAACCCTGATAAATCGAAGCCACGCGAAAAGGAAATCACATCAAACGCATTCAAACTAGCAGGTCTAGGAAGAGTAGTGATCTTCCTTCGCGTTTCCATTTCAGATTCGGATTCAGATAACGAGTGATCTGAAAAGGATTCAACTTCATCATTTTCACTATCCTTATAGCTACATAACTTATCATCCTCAATGTAGAATTTCACATTCTTAAACCCCTTTTGAAACCATTTAGTACTCATGATCTCTGGAATCGTGATTCGAGTTTCAGGATTGATATCAAGCATACGATTCAAAAGTCGAACCAATTCAGGGGAAAACCATCTAGGACACCTAAATTCACCTTTATGAATTTTCTTATACATAGCCATGACATTTTGATCATAAAATGGCAAATACCCCGCCATCAGAACAAAAAGTATTACCCCACAGCTCCAAATGTCAACCTTCGCCGCATCGTACCCCTTTTTGGCCAACACCTCCGGCGCCACATACGCCGGAGTACCACAAAAAGTATGGAAAAGTCCATCCTGCCTAATCTGGTCAGGTATAGCACTCAATCCAAAATCAGACACCTTTAGATTCGCATCTTCATCAAGCAATATATTTTCCGGCTTCAAATCACGGTGATAAACGCCGCGGGCGTGGCAAAACGCCACCGCCGAAATCAATTGCTGAAAATACTTTCTAGCAACTTCCTCCTTAAGCCTGCCTTTTGCAACCTTGTTGAATAACTCACCTCCCTTCACATACTCCATAACAAAGAAAATTTTGGATTTCGTCGCCATAACCTCAAACAATTGCACAATATTCGGATGACGAACTCTCCTCAAAATTGAGATCTCGCGCTTGATGTGTGCAATTAAACCAACTTTCACAATTTTCTCTTTATCAATCGCCTTAATGGCCACGCTTTCCCCCGTCTTCACGTTCCTCGCGTGATACACCTTCGCGAACGTTCCATGGCCGAGGAGCTTCCCAATTTCATATCGGCCTAATAAAAGGCCCTTCATTTCGTTCTGCTTCGGAACATTCGCCAACATGCCAGCGGCGGCTGAGGCGGTGTCGGCGGCCATGAATCGTGAAACTCCCACGCACCTCTCCAAATCCTAATATTATCAGCAAAATGCCGGTGGTAGTTATCCCATTGGATTTGAGCTGTTATTACCCTGTTTGCGTGTTGTATTTTTGTTGTTATTTTGCTTTTTCTGTCAGGCTTATAAAAAAGTGGAAAATATGACATATTTTTTATTATTAATATTTTTATTATAATGTTTATGCCAAGCCACGTGATTCGCTATGGAGGATGTCAATTGTCTATACCAAACAGAAAATTAATTAGCTATTATTTTATATTATTAATAATAATAATATGAATGCATGGCGTACACAGCATGAGTAAAATAAAATTTTCTTCAAAGGGAAACAATGTATTTTATGTACACAATCTTCGCGTGTAATGTTAAATCAAATTCGTGTAATCTATCCTGATATCTCTTTAACTTTTTGTTTGGTTGGGATGATATTTTGATTTTGGAATAATTACCTCTACACCCGCTCAAGGTTTATCATAAATATCAAAGTATTCCTTAATATTTAAATAATTATTATTACATATCTACTGTATGGTTTGATTAATGTATAATTACAATTGTATCTCCTGAACGCACACATATGTTATAGTTACATCCCTTTATTCCGGAGGTCTACTTATAATGTTTAACATTTTCAAGAGATGTAATGATGATAATAATCCAGACCCTAGAGGATAAAATGATAATTAAACAAACTTCAGAAAGAGTTTTGGTAATTATAACAAATCTTACGGGTGTTGAGATCATTATCCCATTGATTTTTTTCAAAAGAAAAAATGTCTTGTGTGTGTGTATATATATATATATTTATAAATAAAAAAGAAGAAGACAATAATAACAATCTTAACACTCTAGTGTTACTCTATCAACATAGCACCAAGGACCTACAAGAGCTTAATATAATTCACAGGAGTTAGTATTAATTATTTACTTAGGTCAAATAGTACTCAACTAGCAAATGTGTGAACAAATTCATAAAAGGATCCGAATTTGATAAATAAAAAAACTTATTAAACCATTTGAAAGTAATGTTGGAATCACCAGACTAACATCCAATTTTATTTATTTTTTAATGAATCCTGGACTACCATCTTTAATGGCAGTGTCTTGTATGAATAATGTCAGAATACAATATAATTATACAAATACATGATAATTTTCTAGTTTTTCACGTCTCATAGTATAGTATTTTCTTAGTCTAATTTTTGTATTTTGAACTATAATAATACAAAAGATTATGTAAATATTTTACTTTGCATAGACTTCGCACCAAAGGGTCAAACCTTGGGATAAGAAGCTGAGATAAGATAAGGTAGGTGTGCTGGCAAGTGGCAATTCTCGAGTTGGCATTGCCGACTTTTATTTGGGCAACGTGTTTTGCATGGGCCTTTAATTCGGATCTTCAATTCGTTCGGGAATTTATCTGGGGCCCAATAAGTTGGTCGGTCCAACAGGCCACATTGGCCGGTGATTCGGGTTTTATTACAAAATATTTGTACAGTGTGAAATTCTTATTTAATTATTTTGATATTATATTTTCAAGTGTTATGTTTAAATTATTTTTTAATATTAAATACTTTAATTAATATCTATAACCTAATAAAAATTCGATAATCCAATTATTTATCTATTATATTAAGTTATGTACATATTTATATTAAATATATTGATCATATCTTAATTATTAAATACATATAAATCAAGTATTCATTATATTTTGGCCCCGTTTGATATTGAATTTGAACAAATTCCATAATAGTGGCCTGGTAGCAATTGAGTGAGATTGGCAATGACATCCTTTGTTTGATATAGACATAGAGTTGGGTGTTGGCTTATTTCACATTCCGCATTATCTTTCTTGATTGGAAGGTTTGGATGAAGTAGTAATTTTAAATTACCATTATGCCCTTCTCACATGTCCTTCATATAGGATTCAAAATTTCTAGGGCCTTGACCATAATTTTAGCAATAATATACTTCCAATCATGGTGCAATTATCAAACGCACCCCCCAACCAGTGATAAATAGTAGTTGGCAATCTCGAGTACAGGGTAAGTTCAGTGTGAAATCTAGGCCAGCGTGCCCTCACAATCCAAGGTATCAAACGCATGCTTATAGGATTTCAAATACCATATTCCCACACAATATGGCCCATCAATCGGGACCCTTTATTTATCAAGGAAAAAAAAGAAAGTATTCATTATACTTTAATATATATATATATATATATATATATATTAAAATATATCTATTATTTTATGTACATGCATTGAGCCTGTAATGGATGCTCGTACTATAATTTAGAATGAATTTTGCCACATCTTATTCTTTAAAAATATTAGATCATTATATTTTTTTTCCAAAGTTTGTTCCTAATCCAGATAATATGCATTTAAACAATGAATATATCCCTCCATTGAGCTTCATATTGATTAAATTATAAACGTCAGTTATACAATTCAATCACCCCTCTCTATAGATAAAAAAATTTGATATACACAGCCCATAGGCAAATTAAAATTATGGATGAAATTAATCAATTTGTCTTCAGTAAATAAGAGGATAAATTATAGAATGGGTATTTGTTTCCATTTTTTATGTTTTGGAAAATTAAGTGCGAGTATCATGAGGGTTGAGAAGCAAAAGTCCTATGTATTTCACAAAGAGAAACAAATATCCAATTAAAAAATACATTCCTTGAGCAGAAAAAGCATCCCACTAGTAGAACAATATGAGTTT
Source organism: Handroanthus guayacan (assembly GCA_014898755.1). Classification (NCBI taxonomy): domain Eukaryota; kingdom Viridiplantae; phylum Streptophyta; class Magnoliopsida; order Lamiales; family Bignoniaceae; genus Handroanthus; species Handroanthus guayacan. The sequence continues at coordinate 1,251,144 of JACFYI010001571.1, forward strand.
CAAAGTTCAAAATATAATGAGAGCAAAAAAGTTTCCAAAATATGGTGATTTAATTCGATCATGCTTAAGTAGGAGTTACAACGTATATATTGTTAGCCGTGTTCTCCACTAACCTCCACTCGTGTTCTCCACTAACCTCCATGTTCTCCACTAACCTCCACTAATTTAGGGAATTAATATAATCTCCAAATTATTAGCCATATTGTATTCCACTAATTTGTGTTCTCCACTAACCTCCACTACCGTGTTCTCCACTAATTTGTGTTCTCCACTAATTTAGGGAATTAATAATTACCTTGTATAGCTATATATAGATGATGTATTCTTGTAGAAATAAGGTCTTTAAGAAATACAGAAAATTTTCCGCATCTTTTATGCTTTTTCTATTTGTTAACATATATAAGGTTAACAATTTCGGTCCTATTGAAAATGCTTATAGAAAGTGAATATCAACTGAAAAAGACGACCTGAAAATATTTATGATTAAAGGGATTACGACAATTCTACTTACAATAAATATCGATCATTTATTAATTTGATTTTGAAAAAAAAAAAACACTTTCTTAATTTCAAATTTGGTTGGATTATCGAATCCTACTTGTACATTCTTCTTGTTACATTTGGTTTGGATTATTTGGGGTTAGGTAAAGCTATGGAGTCAGTGGCCTTTTGTGGTCCAAACCCACTTCAATTTTCAAAAAGTAATTTGGTGTCACGTGAAAATTTTTTATGAGGGTATGTTAAACAAATTCATAAGGACAACTTGCATGATTAAATTATAAACCATGATTGTTGGTTTTCCATTTGAATTTCTCTATGTCCACATTATTATATTTTAAATCTAGTTATTGACATATAAGTAGACACTAGTGGAAAAGGTTTAAATTTTTGCGATCATATTATATTATGTTAATTAAGGTAACACTTAATGGATATATATTAGTTTATATTGTAACGCTTAATTCAATTTATATACATAACTAAATTAGTAAATCATTAAATATATAAAAGTAATATGAAAATGAAAATCAAACACAAAAACAATAAGAAACACAACATGTTTAATGTGATTTAATCTCAATATGACTGTGTATATCCATGATGTGAAAAGAATAATAATTCTTTTATCAATTCAGTTAGGAGTATATTGATATCTCGATCTATTATCACAATCTCATGAGGGTCATAACATCCCTCAATGTGTTTCTCTTTGAAATCGATGCCCATTTGCCCTTCCAAAGACTTGTCAAAGCCCAGAAAATAAATTTCTTTCTCATAATACACATTGATGATTATGAAAAAAGCCTATATAATAAAAGATCAAACCTTTTAATGTGATGCCAAATGCCCATAGTATTGATATTGTGGATTGAACTTTTCAGCATCACAATGCAGTGTTCTTTGTTTGACACCCTGACTCCACCTTTTGAACACCTTTTTTTTTAATACGGCGTGTTAATAGATGACTCCATGAATTCAATCATAATTATAGAAAAATATAGAACACTTAAAGTAAAACTAACATATCATTTCACAATAAAATTATATATACATATATATATATGTCCCCAAAGCTCTCCTCCTAGCCCACTACACATTGTCCCTTATTGTGGTTTTGTTTTTGACTTCTCCACAATGACTATTAGATAGTTGACAAGTTAAGCCTAATAAGAAACAAAGAGCCAAAGAATCAA
>JACFYI010001571.1:1260424-1298093 GCA_014898755.1 Handroanthus guayacan
TTTGATCTCTTTTGAGTTCATCTTTTTGTCTTTTAATTCATAATTTCTTGCTTGCTGATCGAGTAAGTGGACTCCCGAGATCGGGGATTTTGCTTTATTTTGTGGAATCTTGACTTGATCTCTACTGAATTATGTCTTATTTAATACTAATCATGATACTTGTTGAATGTACTTAGTGTATTGTTACAATCTTTAGATATCCATTTAGATAAGTATTTGCCTAGTTATCAGTTGCTTAAATGCTTTTCGACTTGACGATGCTTGTAGTACAATATTTGATATGATCGTGATTTCACTTTTTATAGGAGATGTCTGCTTCTGTAGTGGATAGGAATGGTGCGGTCACTGGACACATAATTTCAACAACCATTGGGGGCAAGAATGGAGAACCCAAGCAGGTAAAACCATTTTCTGTCAGGACTCATACTGACTGATTGTGAGCACTCTTTTACCCATTCATGACTTTTCTGCTGTTATGATTCATGTTAGAATGACTTCCCTGTATTGTCATCTGGTTGGCTGTCTAAAGCTGTCCATATAATATCTTTGAGCTTATAAAATTGCTGAGCTTAGCTGATGCGTGATTTAGCTAGCAGCTGCAAATATAATGCAACTAAACTGATGTTGCCCGATTTTGGGTTCGGTTTGCTCATTTCTAGCTTGTTTCTAGCTTAACTTGAACAATACCGAGCCATCTGGATTATCATTTAATGCTAACTCTTGATATAGAGCTGAGCTTGAGCAGCCCAAGGGCGTATTAGAGGATTGAAGAAGATTGGAAGTGGGAGGGGTTGCAAACGGAGTTCTCACATTTTATCTCACTGTTTATTGTGCAGACAGTTAGCTACATGGCAGAGCGAGTTGTTGGGACTGGTTCGTTTGGAATTGTGTTTCAGGTATATATGTACATTTATGTACCATAGTGCTATTTTGGGCATTTTGATTTCGTTGTTTAAACTTGTGCTATTTTTCAATGTACATAGGCAAAATGCATAGAAACTGGAGAGACTGTGGCCATAAAGAAAGTTTTGCAAGACAGACGATACAAAAACCGTGAACTGCAGTTAATGCGGACTATGGATCATCCTAATGTTGTTTCCTTGAAACATTGTTTCTTTTCTACTACAAGCCAAAATGAGCTTTTTCTTAATTTAGTTATGGAGTATGTCCCAGAAACCATGTTTCGTGTTCTGAAGCATTATAGTGACATGAACCAGAAAATGCCACTTATCTATGTAAAACTTTATACCTACCAAGTAAGTTGCATATTCCTTCTAAGTTGCATCTAACTTGATGTTGCATGCTTTCAAAATGATAATTAGGATATCAATTGCAGATTTTCAGAGGGTTGGCATACATGCATTCTGTTGCTGGGGTGTGCCACAGAGACTTGAAGCCTCAAAATGTGTTGGTATGTTCTAGAGGAATCATTTAGAGACTGATAAATTGAGCTAAAGGAGTGGTCTTTTTCTTGATATAGCCTGCTTTCTCTGTAGGTTGATCATCAAACCCATCAGGTTAAGATATGCGATTTTGGAAGTGCAAAAGTATTGGTAAGTATATTCTTTGAGTTCTGCACTTCAATTCTTTGCCAGAAGTAGTTCTGCTTGTTGTAATCCTTCTTATGCATGTGATAGAGTATTACTAAACACATAACTTGTATTTCAAATAGGTGAGAGGTGAAGCAAACATATCATACATCTGCTCCCGATTTTATCGGGCTCCCGAACTCATTTTTGGTGCAACAGAATACACAACTTCAATCGATATCTGGTCGGCTGGTTGTGTTCTTGCGGAGCTTCTTCTCGGCCAAGTGAGCAGCCCTATTGTTTCTTACTGTCACTGAAGTGCTTGCCTGTTTTGCTTATATGTTGTTATTCACATGTATTAATATCTGATTTAATAATGCCTATTGTGTAGCCTTTATTTCCTGGGGAAAATGCTGTGGGTCAGCTTGTGGAAATCATCAAGGTAATATTGCATTATTGTGTCTGGAGGTGCAGTAAACTATTATGTTTTTGCTTAAATTTTATTATTTTGTCTTCTAGGTTCTTGGAACTCCAACAAGGGAGGAAATTCGTTGTATGAATCCAAGCTATAATGATTTTAAGTTTCCACAGATAAAGGCGCACCCTTGGCACAAGGTAAAAGTTCCACCTTTTAACGAGGAGGAACTGTAGACCTTAACTTTTTCCTCAGTTGCCTGTTGCTATCATCACTGATGTTGTTTTCAATTTATCTTCCTTGCGTCATCATTATCAATCTTTATCCTCACTGAAAAAATGTAATATGAGAATGAAGAGCAGGCATATTTCATTTGGTGTCCAATTTTCTCTGAAGAACGAATTTTGACTCTCATAATCGCAAGGGATTCAAGATGGAAACACTAACATGCAACCTTGAGGGAATGTGATATGGTAATCTATAGGGCTTCATGCTTCCACTAATAATAGGGATGGTGAGCTTCAGGAGTGAATTGAAGTACATGAACATATATTTAAGCCTATAGGCTGGCCATCTTTAACCCCAAAATGAAGACGTGATGGTTGTTTAAACTAATTGCTTGATTGTGTGGTTTTCCAAGTTTCTGAATTGTGGGCTTCATGACATAAAACAGGAAGTGATAAGTTCGTTAGTCTGAATATTTGGTGAGAAGATTGTTGCTGTGGATTGGTGAGATCAAAAAGCTTGGCCAGTTAATGAAGATCTTAATAGGAGAACAAACTTTATAAACCTCACAGTAAGAGGATAGATGTTTTACTTTGGTCTCTACAAACTGAGTTGTAAGGATTATGCGGGAACTGTGGCTATTATTGTGCAACTTTTGTGTCCTGAGACCCTGAGGTGCCTATATGTTAGCTAAGACAGGCCCCCCAAGCTCATGATAGAGGGAAGTAACTTGCTAAAATAGTGAGGAAAACGAAGAGGAAGAAGAAAATTGTCAGAAAGGAAAGGAAAAAGAATCATCTTCCATAATCTGAGTCTGTTGGACATGTCCTTAGCATATTGTGAATATAGCTCATCAATTTCTTCCGTGCTTCTTAATAACTGTATTATATACTAGTCTATTGAGTGGTTTTATATGGAGCTGTAGACGTAAACTTTGTATACTTGTCATAGGTTTTTGTAAATTGACTGTTCTCCTATGTATGCTGTTGTTGCAGGTTTTCCATAAACGGATGCCTCCAGAAGCAATAGATCTTGCCTCCAGGTTGCTGCAATATTCTCCAAATCTCCGTTGCACTGCAGTGAGTTTCTTTTACTTCTTCATTTTCAGAATTCCCTTCTTTTTATATATATATGTGTGTGTGTGTGTGTGTGTATGTAATTTGGTAGTAGCATCTGATTCTTGACTTCTATCTATTGTGCGATTAGCCTGCGTGCAGTTTGAAAAGATAAAATTGCTTATATTTTCTTTAAACAAAATGCTTCTTATTGCAGCTAGAAGCATGTGCACATCCTTTCTTTGATGAGCTTCGTGAACCTAATGCTCGATTGCCGAATGGTCGCCCATTGCCACCTCTGTTCAACTTCAAACAGGAGGTATGCGCATTTATATTAATATTTGCACTTCGTTCTCTTGTTTTGCATATTAAAATGGAAGATCGATTTGAACCATGTCTTGAAAGGAAGCTTTCAAGTGAAACTGGGTCTTGAGCTTATTATTAGTTGGTAAATTGTTTTTCTCAATGGGATGCTGGTGTTATGGTATGTAAAAAGTAAATAATGGGAAACAACTTATCAGAAGGCAAATCAAGGCTGTTAAATTAGTTTCTTTAAATCGAACCGGAACGTATGCATATTTCTTGTCAGTAATTTAAGGCACTGCATTCATGTTCTTTTGAATTGATGCATTATACAACAAACTTAGATCCACGCATTCTTCTCTTTTCTCATACATATATATGTTATTGTGGTCTTTCCACTTTAGCTCAGAGATGGCACCTAACTATTTTCCTCTAGGGTACAAGTTCATATGTGAATCTGCTACCATACCCAGCTTTGCATAATTGTATCATCGATCTTGTCACTGTGGAGAGCGGTGGATAGAGTTAATGGACTGTCTAGTGTCCCAATTTTCACTTTTACGATGCATAAGTTACTGTATTAACATATCGTTTTTTTGGTATACCGTTTGCAGTTATCTGGTGCCTCTCCAGATCTCATCAACAAGCTAATACCAGATCACATCAAAAGGCAAATGGGTCTACAATTTTTCACTTCCTACGAGGGCATGACGTAAATTAGAGTATCAGTGAGTAAAATTCTAGTCGACGAGTTAAAGAACACGACACGTTCTAAATCACCTCTAACCAACGGTTAGCAGGACCGGATGCATCTCTTGAGCTACAACGACGAGTACACAAGAGGCTGCTCTGGATTGTTTCTCTACACGGTGTTTTTTACTTTTTCGTACGCAATTGCCCATTCGTGTTCGAGCAGCATTAATGGAAAAGGAATGATCCCTTTTGTATATGTTTGGTTACTTACAAGAAAAGCATGCAGCAGGCAAGATTATGGAGTGTATGAATAGATAAATGTGTCCAGAAGGAGCAGCCTGAACCCGAATGGTGGGTTCGGTTTGTTCTATGTTAATCTGCTTAATTATCTGTTTCTTACTTGTTATAGCCCTCCCGTTACATATGAAAGAAAGTTGTTTATTGTGCTTAGTAATCTATTTTCTACTTAGAGGGTGTTTGTAATGTTCTTGCCTCATTTCGGTTTTGTTTTAAGTGTTATCATAAGTGTTTGGCAAACTGATTTATGCGAATGAGAATTTTAGTTAAAACTTACTAGAACATGGTCATGTTGAAGCAAATTTTTTTTTTTTATTTTTATAAAAATATGTAGCAATTTCAAGCAATTCGCTCCAATCTGCTGTAGTTTAAGAATGAATTTGGTCCGCAAATTTGGAATACGGTAGGGGAAAATAAAAAAGGTCATAGTAAATAGCGTGTACGGATGTACAATTTTTTTCCATAAGCGAAGGTGAAGAAATTTAAAAATTACAGCTTTCCGCTGCACAAATGATATAAAGTCCGCAATTTAGTGACCATGTGAGCCTATCATGTGTCATATGCGTGTTTTTCAAATTTTTTGTTTTTTATAAGAATATTTTTTTATACGCTCATCTTGTATCTATGAGACAAGATGGAAGGTGAGATATATTTTTTTTTTAAATAGAGGATTTTAATCGCATTTACCGCTTTGATTTTTTGTTTTAATTTATATTTTATTTCTTATTTCATATTGCATCTTTGATTGGTGCTTTTATCAGGGAATTTTTTATACACTAAATATGTATCTATATTCAAATATATTTATATTTAAATTAAGAAATGAAAAAAAAAAAATTGGGAACAGAGGATAACTCCTGATTGCCCACTGCCCGTCATACGTCGTGCTGTCTAACTGTGGACAAACTATGATACGACGCCGTATTGGCACTTGAGGCCAAATTGTCTTCTTTCTCTTCGGCAAAGTCAAACCAGCGACAGCAACATTGACTATCGCGCCAGCGATGAAATTACGCACTTCTAAGCCGCGCAAAAATCGGATATAATTATCTGGTGGATGGCCGATCGCCAATTGGTTTGGCGCTGTCATTTTTGTATTCGCAAATCCTTCGTTGTTTTGACTCCCGTGATTGAAGTTTGTTGATCCGACAGTCCACTTCGCTTTGGTGTAATTGATTGGTCTGTGCCCTACCGCATTGAATACGTTCGTCTCGTCCTCCTTCATAAGACAAGGGGACAGTCTCCACAGTTCCCAAATCTCGAGGGTATGGGTTACCTCTTTTCCTATTTAATATATAATAGTAATTTACTCAATGGCTTTTTCTTTCGAAGTTTTTGCATCCCGCCCGATGAATTTTCCTTTGAATAATGGTGTCCTTCTATGAGACAGTCACATTTGAGTGACTCAAGGGTTTTGCCCCCATTAACCTGAGGAATACTATATATTAATGGCAGGATTACCAGTGTAAATGCTTTGCCATTTGGGTGACTGGTTTTCACAATAAGCAGAGAAATAATTATTCAGTGTTGTTTCTATTTCGGATTGTGGGATGGATCCTTTTAACAACTGCGATTTGCAACAAGTTGATTATTTATTGGCAACCATTTTTTAAGAAATGCAGCTTTTGTTCCATAAATAAATATTCGGACGATCAATTTTCGAGGTTGAATGGGTTAAAAAATGGATTTTTATGAATACATTAAGAAATTGTGAAATTTAATCCAGCAATAAACAGCCTTGCATAGTTGCATGTCAACCCTAATAATAGCAAAGCCAAAAGATAAAAAAGCGGGAAGTTTGGTGAGGGGGAAAAAAAAAACGGAAGAAAATAATAAAAAGTTATCAAGCCACTTTAGTTCTAATTGGAAAAAATTCTTTGTATTGATTCATGTCGTAGGACACCAAGAGAGCTTTATTATATGCAACACTATGAAATTATGGACATCCATAGTTAGATGAAAAGTTATGATTTATATGTTCAAATAACTCTAGAAACAAATTGGGTCTTGAATCTTGACCCGAATATTTTATTGTATAACTGCATACCCATGTGTGAACAGTCTGCATGTCTGGTTCTTCTGGTAGAGGCCTGCAACAAAAGGGAGGGAAAAAAGAGTTACTCTGTCCTTTTTCTGTTATCTTCATCAAATCAAACCCTTCAACCTTGTCAATGATCCGAATATTTTGTCCAGAAAGATAAGAAGCTGAAAAAACAAGTTTTCAGCTGCAAAATCTGTTTCTAGTTTTTCAATCTTTAGATCTAATGAGAGAAATTAAGCTAATTTTGTCACTTATTTTCTTGTGGGCGTACACTGCTGATTCTTCTTTTAGTCTTCTTTCGCCCAAGGGCGTCAACTTTGAAGGTGAGCTCCAAGTTGCTGTATTGCATTGTTTTCTCTGTTCCTTCTTTTTCCAAATTTTCTTTTTGCAAATTGTTGTTCTGTTTCTTCCTACGAAATCTTGAATATGGGTTTCTTGAACGGTATAAGCAGTTGCTGCTCTTATGTCTATGAAGAAAGAAATGAGAGATGAAAATCATGTTCTTGATGGATGGGATATCAATTCTGTCGACCCTTGTACTTGGAACATGATTGGCTGCTCCGTAGAGGGCTTTGTTATTTCTTTGTAAGTTTTTCTTTTTCAATAAATGATTTTGGTTTTAGTTTAAGTAAGTTGGCTTACTGAGATTATGCCTCTACTTTTCTTATCTGTTTTCGTTTATCATACATTTTGCTTTATTATTTGTTTTCCTGGCTGCTAGGGAAATGGCTAGCATGGGATTATCCGGGACACTTTCACCAAGTATTGGTAATTTAACTCACCTTCGAACAATGTAAGTCGCAGTTATCTGGTTGTATATTATGTAGGCGATATGATTTGTTATGCTTTAAGGTAGAGTTATGTTTGAAAATTCATGAGTATATATATGCTTTAAGAATTTGGTTATTTGTATCAAATATGGATGGAAACCGAATTCAATTCTGGAATCCACTTATATCTTGTTATCATCTAAAAGAAATTAAAGAGAATGAACTTCCATCTCTTGAATAACAGGAGTCGGTCCCCTGCTGAAGTAATTACACCTTTCTCAAGCTTTAGCATACATCTTCATTCTTTTCTAATTTTAACTTAAAGGATTTGTTCAGCTATTTATCAGTTTAAGTTGTTTGAGATGTAAATATTTTCTAAGTTCATGTGGTTGTTCTTATGCATATTCTATTTACATAGTTTTCCTGGCACTCTTTTGTTCATTCTTCCCCAATGATAGTTTATGATGTGTTGCAAATTGTGATAATGTGGTATTCCTTTGGAATGTAGAAGGAACTTTTATTGTCTAATTTCCATTAGAAGTTGTAAAGAATGTGGATATCGTCCAGCAGAAAATGCTGATTGGTGCACTAAGTTTATTGATAAGTTTTATCGGTCACTGTAGTTTAACTATTGGTATCTGCAGGTTATTACAGAACAATCGCTTGTCTGGAGTTGTTCCCCCTGAGATTGGAAAGCTCTCGGAACTACAAACACTTGATCTTTCAAGTAATCAGTTTGTTGCTGAAATTCCAAGCTCTTTGGGCCGTCTAACTCGTCTTAGTTACTTGTAAGGATGTATCATATTGTTTATCCAGACTTGTTATAATGCAGAAATCGCTTGCTTTAATTAATTTACTTGCCTAATTATTGCGCATGATAAATTTTCAGGAGGCTTAGCAAGAACAAGTTTTCTGGACAAATTCCTGGCAATGTAGCCAACCTTACAGGTCTTTCCGTCTTGTATGTTTTCTGACCCAAATCAATAGTGTATTATATGTTTGACTCTATAGTAAATGGATGTTCAATTAAAAGAAACCAATATTTTGCAGGGACTTATCATTTAATAACCTAAGTGGTCCTATCCCAAAGATACTTGCTAAAGACTACAGGTGAGGTCCTTAGGGCAATTTTCTGTTGCTTCATCAAGAAGTTTCTGGCTTGAAACTAAATCCACATAAAAAAATTCAATCAGGCTTGAAACCAAATGTCATATTTGCTAGATGATAAACGTCAGCCAAAATTATGTTTATTCCCCCATTATAAATTTGCTCATAAATTTTTTTGTGCTCTCTAGTGTGCTGTTTTAGGTGTTCTCTTCGAGATCATTTCTAATTTCTTGAATGAATTATTCTCTGCTCCAGTGTTGCAGGGAATATCTTTCTATGCTCTTCTTCCTCGGAACTTTGTATGGCCGTCCCGAAACCAGTTAGTGGTACTATATTATCTCTCTTTCTAATGTATTAAACTGATGGCAGTTTATCGTGTCTTAGTTAACACACTCGTCTTTCTTTCAGAAACAGGTTCATATACAAAAGTGAGCCATCATCATCATTTGGTAGTTGCTATTGTAGTTAGAGTCAGTTGTGCATTTGTCGTTTCTATCGTACTGCTCATCGGTTGGGTGCATTGGTACAGATCTCGTGTTCTATTTACAGCATACGGTACCTCCTAACTGCTCCCACATGTCTTTTCTTCATTTACCATTCACCGTAAGGATGCTTACGAGACTTATTCTATCACATTAACGTGCAGTGCAACAAGATTATGAGTTCAATATCGGTCATTTGAAAAGGTTTTCATTACGTGAGCTACAAATAGCAACAAGCAACTTCAACCCGAAAAACATACTTGGACAAGGAGGATTTGGAGTCGTCTATAAAGGTATTCTTCCAAATAGGACAGTGGTAGCAGTCAAGAGATTGAAGGACCCCAGTTTCACTGGGGAAGTGCAGTTTCAGACTGAAGTTGAGATGATAGGCTTGGCTTTGCATCGGAACCTTTTGCTTTTGTATGGCTTCTGCATGACTCCTGAAGAAAAATTACTTGTTTATCCTTACATGCCTAATGGCAGTGTTGCTGATCGTCTGCGAGGTTTGTTATCCAACTAGATCTTTTGCAGTTTGATACTTATAACGCGAAATCTCTCTCCATATGTGTGACTGGGCTTGGCCAGTATTTTAAAAACTGGTCCAGACAATGTGTTCAATCTGAACCAGGAGGTTCTCTGGGTGGTTTCACTATTTACCAGTTGGAGCCAGTTTTTAGTGCATAGATTTCCTTGGAGCCCGGTTTAATTATTTCTACATTTCATTAACAGATCCTGGTCAGGAGAATCCTTCCTTGGATTGGAGCAAGCGAATGCATATTGCTGTCGGAGCTTCTCGTGGGCTTTTGTATTTGCACGAGCAATGTAATCCAAAGATAATTCATCGGGATGTCAAAGCTGCTAACATTTTACTCGACGAAAGCTTTGAAGCAGTTGTTGGAGATTTCGGTCTGGCTAAGCTCTTAGATCCGAGGGATTCACACGTAACAACTGCAGTCCGTGGTACTGTAGGACATATTGCACCTGAATATCTCTCAACTGGACAATCTTCCGAGAAAACTGATGTCTTTGGATTTGGTATACTGCTGTTAGAACTCATAACGGGCCAGAAGGCGTTAGATGCTGCCAATGGTCAGGTTCAGAAAGGAATGATCCTTGACTGGGTAAGTGAAAATTTAATTCTTGTAATAGATACAAAATTTGGTAGTTCTCGTATTTGGGAATTTAGGGTAAATGGCACTTTCCCCCTCAACTTTAAAGGCGCCGAAGTAACACTTTGTGGTCAAGTGAATTTTTCAGGTGAAATATGCAACTGGGGAAACTATGATATAACTTTTAAGTGCTTTATCAAAAAATCTCCCCTATGCTTAAAAATCCATTTCTTGCGATGAACTTTTGAATGGATAGAGGGAAAAAATGGCCAAGATTGCTATTTGACAAGTCACGTAAACATCACATATTAATCGTGCAATTTAATATTCAAATTGAAAATCCACTGTTGACTTTCATGCTTTTTCGACGTTGTATTTCACCTGAATCTGATTGAAATTTCACTTCAGTCTCACATGTTAGTTCTATGACTCTTTTGCCTGAAAAGTCCACCTGGGGACTTACTTCACCTAAGCCTTAAATTTTAAGAGTCCATGTGCTCTATAGTTTGCATAAAAATCCACTTGAGTGGCAAAGTGCTACAATGACTTATGGGGAAAAAAAAAATGCTTTTAAGTTATTTCAGGAGTAATTCATGTTTCATTGTTGAATCACACAGGTTAGAACTGTATATGGGGAGAAGAGACTTGAAGAGCTTGTAGACAAAAATCTGAAGGGTTGCTATAACGCAGATGAACTAGAAAAGGCAGTGGAACTTGCTCTAAAATGTACTCAATCGAATCCGGAATTCCGACCAAAAATGTCTGAAGTTCTGAAGATTCTGGAAGGCATTAACGGAAATTCAGAACATTCAGAGTCACAAGGTGGAGTGGACTTATGTCAGGGTCGAACATTTAGTTTCTATTGGAATTTTAGTGAAGCCCGCGAAGAATCTTCTGTTATTATCGAGGCAATAGAACTTTCGGGCCCCAGATAGGGTTCCTGCAGAGCCGACCGGGTTAGGTCATTGGAGTTCCTCAGTGATCTTGGATTCGGACAGGTTTTTGAGGATAGTAAAGATTTGGGTTCTGGGTACTTCAGTATGGAGAAGCCCAATCTAAGTGTATATAGTAGAGTTTATGAGTTAATTGTACTTATTTTTCTATAGCATAGCTGCTTTTTGTAATTGCGAACTCATATATATATATTTATATATAAACAGTTAAAAAAAATTCATAACAGTTTACCATATGACAAAAAAATAACCCACACGATGGTGGGGATCAGACGGTCTTACCATAGAATTTGTTAGAAAATATTTTAATTTTTTTATTTCAATACTAAATAATGATTAAAAATACTTGAAATATTGTAATGATGATTTTATTAGATTAAATTAAATTATTTTGTTTTTTTAAAACCAAACTAAAACTTTTCTCTTATCCAATTGAAAGTAACATTATTATCAATAGTTTTAATATCAAACTATTCTTAACTGATTTAGGTTAAAACATATGTTAAGATATTTTTTCCTTTTAACAACTTTTTATTGTTTCTACCTATCAAAAAAGAAAAAAAAAATTATTGTTTCAGAGATTTACTAAGAATTATTTAAGTTAAACCTTACATATCCATCTATATGTTGCTTAATCCAAAAAACACACATTATTAATTTTTCACTCTAAAAAGTTTAGTAAATAATTTCTAGGCTAAATTAAAATTTCTTAAATATAGAGACTTATTGAAGTAATTTTTATATAAATTCTTTCATTGTTTTTTGTTAGCACCAATAATAATTTTAACTTTAATAAATTAAATTAAATTAAAAATTATTGTCTTAAACTTTGAATAAATTTAAATGCATAGTATTTTAAGTTTTTAAGTTCACACCATTATTTAGTTATATCCATTTATTAATTGCGATTTAAGATTGTGAATTAACTTTCATATCACAAATGAAAAAGGAATGGAAATTGAAAATGATATATAGCAATGATAATATTTAAAAAAAAAAAAAAAGGAAAAACTAAAAGAAAAGGGCGCTCAATTTCTCATTTTAAAAAACAGTAGTTTTATTTTCTTCCTGTACGACGCCGTATGCTTCTATTCCTAAGAATCTCAATTCCCTTTTGAGTTTCATATTTTCCCTCTCCATCTCGTCTGTCTTGCGGCTCGGCTCAGATACGATTTTCTTCCATTGAAGAATCTGATTCAATAGCTCGTTCCAGTAAGGAGCTCTGTCTTTTTTTTCCTTCATTTTTTTTTGGTATTTTCCGCCATTTTCGCTAGTTTTGATGATATTGAATGTTTTTCCTGTGAGATATATTCGAATTTCTGTTTCCGTTTTTCAAATTGTTATCCAACTTCGGGTTTTTTCAAATTTCTTTGCTTCTTGAGCAAATTGCTAAAATGATACACTCAAAGAAAGCAAATTCCTTATTTAGAACTTTCTCAATTATAGTCTCGTTATGCCATCTCTTGCCCCCAGCTCTCGCGTAGTCAGTTTTTGAATTCTCTAATTTAAAAAATTCATTTTTGAATACACAAATCTGTGCTTCAAAATTTAAGAAACGTTGTTATTTGGTTTGTGTGCAAAAAGAGTTGTGCAACTATTTATTTTGTAATTCTATAAGTTGATAAGTAGTGATTAGATAATTAATAGGTGAAACTTCTCTCCTCTTTCTGATTTTTTGCCTTTCCTGGATAATTGCACCTCATGGTCCTTGTCGAAATGGAAGGCATAACTGGAGTTAAGTTTTGTGAGATCGATGAAAGGAGATTTGTTTTCTAAATGCGATTTTATTTTGAATTTTAGCTTTGAAGTTGGACTCCACATTTCCCTGTTAATCATCTGCTTTCTCCCAGTTTGGTGTACTTTATTGTAATCACATGCATCTGGGGTGCAGATTATAGGATAGAAATGTCATGTTTTAGTTCTTGAATGTAGTACATGTTGTTCATCCTGATGATAACTATTCTTTGTTTATTTATTTATCTGTTTTTTGTTTTCGTTTTTTATTTCTTTTGACTTTCAGGGAGCGTGAACAACTTCAATGGCTAAACGGAGAGCCAGAAAAACTACTAAGCAGCCCGTGAGGAACGAAAACAATGGCGATAAAGATGGAGTCCCACTGGACAATAAAGAAGAAGCATTTGAAGACCAAGAAGGTATTAATTTCACCAGTATTACATATAAATTATGTTTTTAATTATTCATGAGTATATTAATTTAATCTTTATATCTCTGAGATATGGACAAGTAAATGAGGGAAGATTAGAATAGCAAGTTAGCTTTTTTGTTGGAATCAAGATGATCCACATTAAGCCTGTTCGAGCTAGTGTTATATTTGTTCTATGAGCTTGATATCTGTGGCTTAGAAATCCCATAATTTCTCAGCAAGCTATAGTATTTTTAAGATTTTCGGAATTGACTCATTATGTCAACATTAATCAATACCTTTTTGGAGTTGGTAACTTGGTATATCTTCAGGATGAAGATATTGTATAGTTTGTTCTTTAAATGATGCATGGAAACTATTCTGTAATCTCTATGATACCAATAATGTTGCTTGTTTCCTTCCTTTTTTTTTTTTTTTTTTCCTTCCCCGGAGAGTAATAATGTTGCATGTTGAGTTTGAACTATGTTAACATGCAGGAGTTGAGCATGAGTCATAGCATGTATTTTTGACAACTAATTCTTGTGCTTTATGTGGAACATTGAATTTATTATCTGTTACACCCTCTTCTATAATGCCAAATATGGTTTCTGTCGAGGCTAGCGATGATGTATCATGAGCAAATACTTAGGAGTTGTCCATTTCCAAGAAATTTATAGCGTTGAGTTGAGGTTCATGTGCATTCAGATTACCAGATTTAACAAAATAGCACTTTGGTCAGTACTCCACAAATAATTAATTTGTGATTCGTTTCTCATGAGCCCTAACAAACATCAGAAATCAAGTTACTGCAATACTTTTTGTTCTTTGAGAGCCTGTGCAATTATCCTATATGTTCATGAATTTTAATGATCTTTTTCATCAGTTGAGCGTCAAAGTGCTGCAATCAGGGCTCTTCGGGATGTGGAAATTGAACAATTGCGGACTATGTTACGGTTACTTCGCTCCTATTTCAGCAATGAACAATTGCAAGTTCCTGTGCTGCAGTTTTTCAAGGAAAACTTTCCAAACCTATCCATTGCAGAGACTGAGAAAGATGGCCAGTATGAAGTGAAATGGAAACAGAAAGATGGGAACATATTCCTGAACAATGCTGACGAAAGAACACTGCATGCTTCTCTTCTACATCGGCTTTCGATAACTTATCCTGATTATTCAGCTGGGATTCCTTCTCTGGGTGGCTTTGAATTTTCAAATAAATCTGGTATTCGCTTCTTTTGACATGAATATGTTCTGATTGTCCCCAAATGTTCTATGCATTTTAGGCCTGATATAATTTACTGATTTTGTGGCAGGAAAAGCAAGCCTTTTTGGTGCTGATAAACTGCAGATCAGGAGTCTTGTAAGCCCTTGTTTGCTTAATATTTAGTTGGCAATCTTTTACTGTGTCCATACATAATCTAGTTTCTAACATGCTCCTACAATTTTATCAACTTTGATATGGCTCAAGGCCTTTCATTTCTTTATGTTAGCTGTCATTTTTTCATCTTCAATTCTGATTCTTGAAAAACAAAAAAATTTCAGGTCTTGGAAGAGCCATCTGATTCACAGTTACCAGAGCTGAAGGATGGGCTGCAAACTCCAAATGTATGTACATGCTTTTTTTAATATTATTTTGATCATCAAGGAAGTCTCAAGGAAGAACAATTTTACAATACTGTATTGTTATTGTACTCTACATCAGAACTACAGATAAAGCCTAAAATAGTTGAAAATTGAATCCTGTAAAGCAATGATGCTTAAACGTCAAAGAGGTTTGTTTTTCATGCAGAAGACTTTAGTGAACTCCATGAGCAATCTGAGGCATAAGGCACAGTTACCTTGTTAGAAATGTAGGTTTGCTGACAAGAAATACTATTTGTTGGTCTGATTTTGTTTCTTATTGATTTAATAATTGCAGGTGAGCAATAGCAGGTTGTCTGTTGGGATGACACCCAAAACTCTCAGGCTTCCGAAGTGTGGTGAGATGCTTTTGTCTGTACATGGATCACCCCTTGGTGTTTATAAAGAAGATAACATGGAAACAATACAAGGTATGCCTTCCAACATTTGCAACTTTGAACTTCCGAGTGCTTAAATAATGTTCAGAAGGTGGTCAGATGCATAACTAAGAGCAGAAAATTCAACTCTTATAGATACAGATATTATCAATTATCTTTTGTGAACAAATGAAGGGCAACCTTTTTGTTAAATCTGTTATATTGTCTTGCAGAGACGGAAGATGGTTAAATGGTTCAAGTGGCAGAATTTGCATGAGAAGACGCTTTGCAATTTCGTGAGGTTCATTTGAATGTATTTGTAGACTAGATGAGTAACTGGCAAGTGAACCAAAATATTTCAATGTATATATGCAATTGTTCAACTTTGTATTTTGTTCTCTCAGCATGAGATTTCTAAGTGCTATCTGAAGTCTGAATCGCTTATGTGAACGCAAATGTGTTACCCTTCATTGTCTTCTAAAATCCTAATTAGTATATTTTTTACCAGAATTTGATTTTATTAGAACACATTTCTCTTGATCATTCTGCAGTATGGTTTATTTTGTTAAGGGATAATTAACTTATCATGTCTTGGTATTTGGATTAATTATAAAAATACCCTTGTTCTTTCAGAAATGCCAAGAACACTACATGCCGTTAGTCAATTGATGGAAAACCTGACGAGTTTGTGTAACAATACAATTATATCCCTGGAAAAACTTTTAAGCAGGGATTGTTATTTGTAAGTTTTAGTCAGTGATACATTTTGAAGAGGTCTAATAGCAATGTCAAATATATTTCATTAATTTTTTGACAATTACACTAATTTAAGAGAACTAACTTGACGTGTATTATTTGTAATTTTTCAAATCATATCTAAGAAATGGAAAAGAACAAGTGATGCAAGAGAAAGACGTGTACAAGTAGATATCACTTGATCATGTGTGCATTAATCATTCCATATAGAAAATCCAACACCCACGGATGGGGTCCTCGACATGTTCCATGCTTTCACGTTAGTTGGTTCCTTCAGAGGCCAAAACTCCAAAAACACTAATGTATGTAGGTCCTTAGTTTTCATAAGCTAGTTACTACACATGCATTGTGTTGTTTTCCGTATGAAAAAGGGACACTACTTTGTCTCTCGAACTAAATCTTGAAAATTTTCAATCTTAGTATATTTGATAAAGTAATGACCCATTTTTGGGGTTCTTTTACGTCATATTCATGAAACGCTTTTTAAGAAAACAATAGTCTCTTTTCGATAGATTTTACATGTGAGTTTTTAAAATATTCTTGTTGTACATGGTAAGCATCGTATTTCTAACTTTTGTAGAATATAACAATGATTTAATCGTTCGCAACTTAGAATACAATCTATCGAGTATATACGGAATGTTAGAATGTGTAAAATTGTATTTTGAAGATGAGAATGCATATGGATGATTATCTCCACAAACCCCGAGGCCTGGAATAATTTCAAAACACTCCCTAAGATTTGGATGATTGTTATTAAATTTTCTGTTGTTAGTTTAGTTGACAGATAATTACGATTACGGCTCCTAAATATCATAAAATATTATAAGTCAACAGTTTTAACTAGGGGGTGTAATTGTAGTATGCGATAGCTAACCTAATAGTAGGGTACAGTGACAGATTTGCACATAGTCAAGTGGGGTCAATTGACTCCACAAAACATTATTTTTTTTATATATGAGTTATATGTAAAGCACAGATAAGAAAGAATTTTGACATCACTTAAACATCCACTTGACATTGGCTCGACTACACAAGCTTTAGATTATGGCATGAGGTACGCTGTTCGAATTCCCACGGTAGCAGATGTTTCGATGTCACTATTTCTTTTCTAATTTACTTCACTACTTCTCTTTCTTTTCCTTTTTTTCTTTAAGTGGAAACCCAAAAAAAATATAAATTATTTATTATTTACATTTTATTCCTTAGTTTTTATATTGATATATATACACACACATTAGAAAATTTAGGATATTTAACCAGTTAAATATTATAGGCTCTTTTTTATATATATATGTATTTTGATTGTTAACTTAATATTAATTTTTATGTAATAGATGATTTTGGTATTTGATAAAGATTTTAGTTAGGGTTTATATATATGATTAAAAGTTGTGATAATTATACATTGTGAAAAAAATACTAAATCTATTGTACTAAATTTATTTATTTATTTATTTGTTCTACATATTAATTATTAGATTTTTCACCAAAATTTGATTTGTTAAACCGGATGGGTGTGATTTCCTAAACGGTTATTTGATAACTTTCGAAAGATGGGCGTTTTTATAAGTATTTCGGATGATTATATTATAACGACATTTCAAAATGTAAAATTTCATTAAGAAAAATTGGATTACTATATTTAAATTTTATCTTTTAAATATTAATATATTTTCAATTTAGCTTTTATTACTATATTGACACCACTTTGTCAAATTCTTGGATATGCCGCTGATTGAGGGTGCAACAATAACCGTTCCAACTTAT
Source organism: Handroanthus guayacan (assembly GCA_014898755.1). NCBI lineage: Eukaryota > Viridiplantae > Streptophyta > Magnoliopsida > Lamiales > Bignoniaceae > Handroanthus > Handroanthus guayacan. The sequence continues at coordinate 1,278,070 of JACFYI010001571.1, forward strand.
ATTTTTGTAATTATGCAAGATCCTCTGAATATTAGAGTTGATTATTCTTTGATTTTTCATGCTTGTATATAACTTTTTGGGTTGATTTTATGATTGTGAAACCTCATCTACTTTATGGTGACATCGATTATTGCCAACTTGTTTGTTTGGCGACGAGGGCTTGACTTAGCCTCAACTCAACTGGCCAAGAACAAGATGTGGCTTTCATTTCATAACTAGTTGTATTTTCATCCATTATTATATCTTAGAAATTGGATCTCTCCAACTCATCGTTACAATGCGGATCTCTCTAGGCTGGTTCAAAGTCATGGGGCCCACAATTGATTATTTGAGTTGTTGGACCTTTTTAATAATTACCAAAAATAAAATAAAATAAAATATTGATTACATTTTGCTCCAAGATTGGATTGATAGGTTACGTAATAGATTTTATAAAAATTGAAAAAGTCAAACAAATTTAGGGAAGTAGACAAAAGAGTTTCACTTTGATTTCTCCATCAATCCAAGGCACAACTATGATGATGAGTGACCGACATTATTTGTGAAAATTAAAAAACATGAAACATGGAAATGTCTTGAACTTTAAAGAACAAAGTTCGCCTTTTCTTTTGCGGAATTTATTTTGAAACATATTTTGCCTCTAAAATATAAGATATTCTTATAAAAATATTTAATTATAGATGTAATATATTAATATGCACCCATACAATCGAAAATGAGATGAAACTCGTTTTGGAATAAAAGATTCAAATGCGCTGGTTTACTTTCGATTTAATCTCAACGTGAGGAAACTTTATTTTAAATTATACTAATTTTTCTCAAAATGCCATAACAAAATGGAGTATTGTCTTCAACCTAAACTTATTATTTTTTTATTTATTTATGGAGAAACTCTAAGATAAGACTTGATCTCTCAGAATTATTATTTTTTAAGTTGTCACCAAAAACACTCACAACCTTAATTAAAGATCGAATTAAAGTAAGAAAATAATTTTTCCTTTTTGAATGTTGTAATTTTGTGGTTCATATTCAACACATTTAATTTTTTCTTTTTTCTTTTTTATTTGTTTCATTAAATTCCAACCTAAACCTAGTGTATGATGTTGAAATCAAACTAGAGTGGACTTATTATTTAATCATGAAGCTTCTATTTCATATCCCTCAATCCATCTTCATTTGTGAGTTCAATCAACTTAACTATACCAAATTAAGGCTTTATACAAAAATCAAATTATTTAAAGGGTGTTTGGTGATCCTTTAATGCGTAAAATAACTTATAAGATGTCAAAAAATATTTTGCAGCTCTTTTTTAAAAGAAGCTTTTAAATTTTCAAAATAAGATAATAGAATTCTATAAATAACTTTTAGGGGGGAAAAAAAGAATTCTTAATTTATTTTTAAGATTTTAAATACTCATTCAATTTTAACTATTTTAATTACAAAATTATCACTATCAACATCTCAAATCTATAATATTTTATTTTATTCAAACACTTTAACGATTTATTCTTAAAATAAGATTTAACATCTTATAAATTTTAAAAATATTTTAAAAGATGCAAGAACATATAATATGTTATCAATAAGCCTAACTTATTTAGGCTAGTTGAAATTGAACAACTATAACTATCTATCACTTAATGATAATATTATTACCCTATGAATAACACACCAATTGATTGACAAGTATATTTATTTAAAATTAATACAAACAACATTCCCTCATCACTTATTTTAAACACAACTTTATATTAATTTAATATCAACTCGAGTATGATAGAGTCAATACCTGACAAGATTTTCTCATCCACACTAAATGAATTTATTACAAAAATAAATTGAACAACACAGAAAGGACATGAAATAAAGGAAAGAAATAATTATTTCCACACTCTAGAAGTTTGACGTAATCATCAAAATATCCGTCGAAATTTAGATAATAACTATTGTACCACACACCACTATACAATATATTAATTACAATTACACTCTTTGAATTTATGCATAATTGCAATTATGCTCATTGTAATATTTTAAAATTTTTAAGAAGTGTAATTATAATTATTTACAAAATGAGTAAAAAATAAGGACATAATAATAATTATCTAAACTTTGAGGTATATTTAGATAATTATATCAAATTTGAGGATGTGTTGAGATAATTATCCCAAAAATAAATGGCACCTAGCTCGCCCGCTAACGAACGATTTAGTTCGCGCCTGCGAAGCATCCTGAATATTACCTTAACCATTGACAATCAGAAAGAAACTTTTGATAACCTGACAAAGCCGTGGCCGGTGGCCGTATCGTTTATGGAAAGCCATTATGCTTATCATCACACATTCATACACGCTTCCACATCCACACACGCCTGTATCTCTCCAACCCCACTTGATTATTAACCATGATTAGTAGAATTTAAGGATTACGTATTCTTAATATTACAGTAATTTCAAGAGATAGAGATGGGTATGGATAAAGTCAACTGTCAGCTGAGGCTGGTGAAGAAGTTGTAAATGATGGCGATGTTGCGAGTGAAATGGTGAAATCCCTCCAGATGCAGAGATTATTAATCTTACTGTTTCAACATTATTGTTACTATTTCTAATGGAACTTTTCGTATCTATTTGTCAGCGTCTCATTATTCATCTTCTCCTTCATTCTTCAAGTAAACCTCATGCGGAGTTGCCGCGTTTATGTGTAGATTGTTTGTAGATATACCGGGATTTTGTTGTTTGTGATTTCTGGTTCTGGGTTTTGGTGTGAGAAATCGAGTAGACATTGATGGATCAAGAATTGAGGGAAATTAATCAAAGGAATTCGGAGACGGCAATTGCTGTGGCAGCCGATGAAATTGCTGATTCGAAAGCGACACCAAATGGAGACGAGGAGGGGAAAGTGGGGAAGGAAGATAAATCTTCATCTTGTGTTATTGATATCAACTGCAACGATTTTGTGGGGGAAAATCCGAGGGTTTGTAGAATCTGCCATTTGAATGATAAGGAAAGTGGTAAAAGTTCAGTAGGATTGACGGAGCTTGGTTGTGGATGTAAAGGGGAGCTTGGAGTTGCCCATTCGCATTGCGCTGAGGCCTGGTTTAGGGTCAGGGGAAATAGGTAATTTAACTTTGTGGAAATTTTCCTAATTTGTGTTTCTATTGTATTGTTCCTAATTTGATCCATTGATTATTGGCAAATGTATTATTCTGTTTAATTATGTTGATCTAAGATTGATGGTGATTCTTTGAATATATTTGATCCGCGCAAATCCAAGTTCTTCGATATTTGAACAAACTTATGACGGGAGAATAGATTCAGTAGCTAGAGAAGGCGAAGACTCATTGGCTCGACATGGATTGTTCCATTATGACTCGAGGAAATGTATAGTGATAGAGTATATTACTGTTGTAGTTTTCAAAGATTTTGATTAGAATTCTGAATTCTTGGCAAAACGAGGAGCAAATTTGAAGCCATTACAAGAAAATGATAGCTGTTGATGAAAACAGATCATGGCTTCAAATCTTGAGGCTTTTTTCACTATGCTTATGGCAGTGAGTGAACTTTTTTGATCTGTCAATTGACTTTCAGAATTGGTTGTTTCAATTATCTAGCAATGCCCTACTTTAGGATCCTCTGATTTTCAATGCACATTTTTATTCAGTTTCTGAGGCCTTTATTGTTTCTCGTGGGACGAGAAGACTTCTTCCATGTCAAACACAATTACATGATTCTACTTTGCAACATAGGAGATTTTATAGATAGTCCATTAACTCTTTTTCACATTTTCTGCTATCATGCTGGGGATGAAATGTTGTCATGCCTTTAGAGTTTCAATAAACTTCTGTCTGGAATTTGTTGGTGCATTTTTATGATACACAGACTGGAATTTCACCTTAACTTGTGCATTTGGAAAGGATAAATGCATACTCTTTTCATGCTTATATTTTATTTAATCATTTTGTTTTGAGGAATAGACCGTGGGAATGCAAACAAATTGAGCTAAGCTGAGATTTGACCATTTTTTCGTGCTAGACCTCAACAGGCTGGATTAAAGGGAGCTTGAGTGAACACAGCGAGCTGGCTCGGTTTTTCCAACTTGAACTCGTGTTGGAGTTGTACGCTTAAGCTCGAATTCTAAAGCTTAACTATGTTATAAATATTTTAATCATTCATAATTATATATATAAAGATATTTACAAACAATAAACTCGCTAGCTTTTGAACAAGAATTATTTGGCTTAAAACTCATATAAGCCATGCTGGAGCTCGATCTGAATGAACACCTTTTCAGCTGGCTCAATTCATTTGCATCCTTAAATCAGCAGCTACGCTTATATTTCCATGCTACAATGTTAGGTTCTATGAAATACTTACAACTTATGCTACCACCTTTTGTATTCAACCCATTAATTTAGTCCATGAATTGTAACTTTGGCATATCTTTCTGACCCTTCACCGTTTCTTCCCCTCATTTCTTCACGTTCAACAAAACGTAATTCGCTTCAACTTGTATCTGCAGGTTGTGTGAAATATGTGGCGAAACAGCAAAAAATGTAACAGGAGTTGGTGATAATGCATTCATGGAAGAGTGGAATGAGAGTGGATCTGGTGTTAGTGGCATCAGTTCATCAGATGGCAGCAGAAGGTGCTTGCGTGGGCAGCCATTATGTAACTTTCTAATGGCTTTACTGGTTGTAGCATTCGTCCTTCCTTGGTTTTTTCGTGTAAATATGTTCTGATGAGGTTAACTTTATGTTCACTATCAATGAACATCATTCTTTTGACTGTTTCAGCATCCAGCCCACTATTTTTTCTACTTTGTTCCTTTTTTCCTTCTCTTTCTTTTTTTTTCCCTTTTTTTTTTGTTCATTTTTCCCTTTCCTCAGTTGTTTCAGTTATGTAGTTTTGTATCTCAATTTTCAAGTTTAAGGGGTCAAGAAATGAGTGTTGTATCATGAATTACACATATAGATTGGATCCCATGATTTGTTTGGATCTGATTGGAAAATAGTGTTTATTGTGAGTTTGCATTCTCTTTTGACATGGTGCATAGTGTGGTTTATAAGGCAAAGAACTTTCAACTAACTTAAGAGGGTGTTAAATATTGTTTGTGCTTTGAAAAAAGGTGACCTTTATTTATAAAAGGTGAAAGTTAGCAACAAAACTGACCTTTATTTATAAAAGTTGAAAGTTGTTAACAAAACTGGTGAGTGTTTGAAAAAAGTGTTTTTAATACTTTTTTTTTTTTCTTTTTTTTCCTTTTTTTGGCATTTTCTTGAAAATTACCATCTTGTGTTGAAGAATAACATTCCCACAATTTATTACATAATGACAATAAAGTATCTTTATCATAGGAAGACATACTCAAAATGGAGTGTTTTAGATTCTAGTAAATTTTAACTTAAATTCTCATTAATAAAAGTATAAGCCACTGCCAAATACCTTCTTCATCGAATTCTAATTAATTTGTTTCTTTAATCAGCAATAATTTTTAAATAAATCAACACAAGTATACAATTTTTTTCTATCAATGGTATATTCAATTGTCAGAGAGTGGTAGAAAATGGAGCGTGTTTTATATAGTCAAATTGATTTCTGGGCGCATTTTAGCTAAATCCGTTGTAGTCTAGATGGTTAGGATACTCGGCTCTCACCCGAGAGACCCGGGTTCGAGTCCCGGCAACGGAAATTCTTTTATTTTTATTTTTTTAACCCTTTTTCATTTTCCTTTGGCAATTCAGACCCTTTCCTCCCACTTAAGGGTTAACATCCAGCTTTAGTTTCCTCACTTTAAGGTACTGAAAATAAGGAATTTAAAGGGTTGCAACAGTTTTGGATTTATAATTATCACAAACCATATTACTGTCATTTTCGTACACGGCTTTTAATGATGCAAATTTTAGTGCATCCACATTATTGTTCACAGTTGTTTCGAGAACAAGATCCAAATTTCAACTTCTTTCATAATCATCGTACAACTACATTAAACCCAATTCACGCGGAGGTTGTATCCTATTAGTACGAGCTCACTACAACATAATTACTTTGGACAGGTAGCTCTCCACCATATATTGACATAAATGTTTTTCAAAAGTGATGATAGGGAAATAATATTGGACTTTGACTTGCGGTCACTCCGACCATGACAAGCCGAAAAGGCTTAATTTTGGACGTAAACAATGCTATTGAAAGCCCGATACATATTGAGCTCAAAAGGATCATGGCCATACAGGGATTAGAGATGTCGACGGGACGGAGAGTATCTCCCCACCCTTCTCCCCGGGAAGGAAAATTAATCCCCTTCCCCGCCCCATTACCCACGGGAATGGGAAATGAATACCCATCGCGGGGAATTGAATCCATGCAGATATTTATGAGTATCCATTAACGAATTAAATATTTTAATAATTGTAAAAAATGTGGTAATTAAAAGTTTAAAAATCATAATTTAATAAATCAAATTAATTTGTAAATAGAAAATAATAAAATAATTTCAATAAAAACACATGAGATCTAACATAAGAAGAATCTAATATAATTAATTGGTATAAAATCTTAAAAATAAGATATCATTTAAATGTTTAATTGATGATTATAAAATATAAGTGGGTAGCGGATACCCATGGATGTGAGGACTAAGATCACTATCCCCACTTCATATAATAAACGGGGGAGGGGGGGAGTCCTTGTCTTATCCCCACGGATACGAATTTGTCTCACATACCCGTTATAAACGGATAAATCCCTGCGGATACCCGCTTGAACGGGTAGAATTGTCATCCCTAACTGGGAGTGTGGAGATCTATGACGAAGTTGCAGATTTATTGGAAGAGTTTTATCTCTAAAAACAGTTTGAAAGAGAAAGACACGTAGATTATAAAGAGCCACCTCAATCCCCTATAAAAATGAAGAAATTGGGTAGAAGAGTGGACATTAATTACAGATACTATTGCATCCAATGCACTTTGTGAAATTGAGTTTATCGAACAAAATAGTTTTGGCATTTTATTCCTTTTGTTTAAAATAGTAAATTTTTAGATTTACATTCAGTATTTTGTAAATAGACTTCTTATTAATCTATTACGAAGAAGTTGGGTTAAAAATCTACTGGAATCACAAATCACTTATTTTAGCTTTGTTATCAAGGTTTAGATGAAAATATTATATTATATTTATTTGATAAAGTATAACAATATTATTTTGAAAGACAAGATAATAATTTAAACTGTTACAGGTATGAAAGATGATTTCCTTTTTTTCTTTTTTTAACACCTATTGCCAACTGTTTATTATTTTTTAAGTGTAAACCCTTTTAACTTTTACTATTTCATTATGTTATTAAGTTCTCAATTTCTAAATGAGAATTACTTTCTTTCAAAATAAAATTAATTTCAAACAACCTTCTAATATGCTATCCATCAATATAGTTCTTTTCTCTAGAAATATGGGATATTGTGATCAATCATGTTCAATATTGATGGCAGAATTGAAAGGTAATTATATGGGTATATCGATAGTATAGTTTAATTTCGTTTCTTAATTCCTTGTTTGTATTTCTCCCCTTTCTTATGTACTTTTCCCATTTCCCATGTAATTTTAATTAATTTTGAGGTGAGTGATAGGGGTGTTCAAATTCAAACTAAATCGAACAAAACCAACTATCCAACCCAATCCAAACCGAAAATCGATAAAAACCGCTTTTTTTTTCGGATTAGTTCGGATTGAATTTTTAAGGAACCGATCGGTTTGGTTTGGTTCTCGGTTTTATTTTTCAAAACCAATCCAAACCAAACCAAACCGCTTATTTTAATATATATTTTTTATTTTATTACAAGTATAGTATTAGTATTAATTTTAGTCGAAAAAGTTGGACATGTGAAGAGATATATACAATTTCTTGTGAATGTGAAGCTCTTGTTGAAAGAAATTCTTTTGGCCAAAATTGTTGTTTTTTTTTTCTCTATTTGTTATTCACTAAGTATGAAGATGCTAGTTTCTTCTTAATTTGTTCTATTAGGATATTACATCTTTTATTTTATGTTTTTTATTATTTGGAGATGATGTATTATTTATGAATATTAAACTTTGTTAGATTTATTTCTTTTTCTTTACGTCTAATTAGATGTTTTTTTCTGTTTTTTTTTTTGTTTTTTATTTTCAAACCGAAGAAACCGATCCAATCCAAACCGATTAGTTAAATTGGTTTGGTTGTATGGAAAAAATCAAACCGAACCAAACCAATCCAATATAATTTTTTTAGTTTGGATTGGATTGATTTTTGCTTCAAAACCGAACCAAATCGGACCGCAAACACCCCTAGTGAGTGATGTAAAACCTTTTGTATTTCTCAATGATTATAAGCACCTTCACTCACTTTTTAAGAATCTCTATTCTCTAAAATTCAAAATTCAATATTAAAATAAATTTTATCACATTAACACGTAGAGGTTCAGTATCCCATTTTAACAAATTTAGATGGCATACATAGAGTACCAATTTGCAAAAGTACCAAAAATTCAAATTAGATAATTATGCTAGTACGAATTTAACATACCACAATACTCCAGGTACATACCAGAATTTTTCCATAAATTCTCCGATCCAGATGGAGCCATTTTTTTTTAATGCTTTTCCTTGAGGTCCGGAGAAAGTAGCAATTAATAGGAAAAATGGCAAACAAAATTGGGTCATGCAGGAAAATAATAAAAAAAAAAGTATATATTACCTTTGTTTGATGGATGATGAAATGAGAAGCTAGTGAAGGTATTATTATAAGGTGATACATGATATGGTTGTATAGCTGCATTGCCGGGCAAATCTCCTTTGACAGTGAGCTTGAGTTTGCAATTATCAGCTAATAATTATAAAATTAGCCTAATTGCTTGCAGTAATTAACTAGCTTCTGCCAGAGGAGTGATTGCCCTGTAATGCAATTCATACATTTTACTGAGATGAAAAACATGGAGAAACACAATGTGTATAAATAGGGTACTGCCCAACACATCACTTTTACTTCGTACAAACAATATATTCTGAAATAATTCTTTATGCTGTACGTTTATAAGTTGTGAAAGATAAGATTTTCATGGTGTAATAGAAGTTGTATTAAAGTAGAGCACTTAATTAATAACATAATCATATCAATAAGATGTTCAAGTAGGCAATGACAAATCTCTCTACTTTGTGAAGTTCATATGGTGAAGAAATGTCGACTTTCCTTTAAATCTCTCCCTCAAGGGGAGGTCAGGAGTTCGCTCCCATCCCCAAATAATAAAAAGAAAATGAAAGAGAAAAAGAATTTCTCTACTTTGTTTATATATATCCAATTTGAAATTTTTAGTTTTTTTTTTTTTTCCTCTCTTAAGAGAAGCGAATACATTTAATCATACATTAATTCATAACGTGAATACATTTTAAAAATCAAATCTATGAACTAAATATAGTTCAAATAATCTAAACTACCATTCAGTAGACAATTAATTACTATACGGCAGGCAAATACCTGTACGCTATCAGTGGAACTCGAATCATGCACCCCCACGATGAAAAGGTGGAGGTGGTGCCACTTCATTCAAAGGTTGGTGGTATTTGAAATTTTTAGTTAAGTACTAAATTTGTATTTAAGTGGGGTTTTTTAGGCTATTTTTTGTTATTTGTTACGGAAAATTATCATCAGACACACAATGATATTGAACACAAAATAAAGAGAGACTTGTCCTCACACTACATGAAATATAATATTAATGACATAGAAATAAGGATAATATGAAAATTATCATCAATAATATGTTTCAAGTTACAATAACTTTTTTTTTTGTTATTTTTTCTTTCAATGAACAAGTGATACTGACTTCAAATTTAATTTAATTTAATTTTTTTTGTAATTGACAATAATTTTTGTTCTATTAAAATATAATGTAATAGTAACAAAAATTAATATTTTAAATTGTTAGTACTGACATTTCTTGACATATATACAATAATTATTAATACAATTTGTGACAATATTTTTATTATCACATCATTATCTATATACATATGTCACTATTGTCAATTGTAATAATATAAACACATGATCTTTGCCACATTTTAGTTAGTTAAATTCATTATAGTAACAAAATAGAATTTCTTTCCTCATCACCAATTATATAACTAAAAACAAACAAAATTTCATTTGAACCCTTGAATTGGAATCACCACACTATCTTTCTCAAAAGAATAGCTTCTTGAGCTAAAAAGAATATTTTCTTGAGTTAGCTACTAAATATTTTTCAGAAATTATGGAGTAACAACCCTTTAATGCTCCAAGGGACACATATAAAGAGATCTTCATCATTAAGCATCAACAGCCTGTGACTCACTTAATGAATCTAATCTGTATCCACCCATATAAAAAATTAAAGATAAATCAGAATTAAAAAATATATATAAAATCACATTTTCAAGGATCAATTTCTTTCAATATTATGTAAAAACTTTTAAAATACACGTGGCAGGCTGGCAGCAGATGAAAAGGTTAGAAAAAGAATTTTATGGTAGAAGGGATTGATTTTGTGGGGTACAGAACTGATACCCAGGACTTTATTTTTATAAAAAGGGATTTTATTTTGTTCAAGAATTGTCGCCGGATATGCCTCTCATTTTCTCTGGTACATCCCAGAATTTAATTTAATTATTTAGTGCCAGCAATTTCCAATAAAGAATTTTTCCTTTTTTATTCCCTTAAATTCTAGGTTATATATGCGGCCACTCGATAACGATATATCGAAATTAAAGTAGGGTAGAAAGTGGAGTGATTAGGATATAATAGTGGTAAGAACGAAAGAATATAATGCATGCACTTGCATGTACACATACGCATACTCGCTAAAAATTATCTTGATCCTCTCTATTTTAAACTTTTTGTCTCCTTTTTTTTTGGGAATAAATTTATTGCCTTTAATTCTATGAATTTATATTAAATAAGGCGATTGCATATATAATTAAGTGACTTTTAAAGAAATCAGTAGAAAAAATATCTCTTTTACCAATGGAAAAACCTATCATAGATTAATTTACACCTGTCATGTTTTCTCGGCAAAATTGCATTTTTAGTCTCACAAGATTGGGAGATTAGCATTTCTAGTCCCAAGTTTTTTTAAATTCGTGAATTTAGTCCCAAGCTTTTAAAAATGTTGCAATATTAGTCCCAAGACCAACTTTCCGTCCATAAACTAACGGAACACGTGTTCTTTAGACGGCCACTCCTTCCACATGTGCCTCCCTCCGTTAATTTTTGGACAGATTTTGGTTTTGGGACTAAAGTTGCAACATTTTTAAAAACTTGGGGCCAAATTCACAAATTTAAAAAACTTGGGACTAAAAATACTTACTTCCCTATCTTGTGGAACTAAAAATGCAATTTTGCCTATTTTCTCTAATATGGTTTTGTGATGAATTCCGTCCAGCTTAGCTATGTGCTAGAATTGAAGTTCTTCACCTAACAATTATTATATAAATTTGTCATAAGTATCATCACACACACACACACATGTATATTTATTTTGCTACTTTTATAAATTCATTAGTAATTTGTAACAAATTCATCACATGTTGTCTATCTACAAATGAAATTAATATTATATCCATCACAAATTTTTCATTAATGAAGGGATTTCTTGCTGTGAATATTTAACCTATATGATATGCTAAAGTTATATTTTTTAATTGACTTAATGAAATAAAATTTCAAATAACTTAAATTATACATATTCCAACAATTATTTAACTTCTTTCTTTCTTTCTTTCATTTTTTTTTTTTTTTTGGGCTTAACCAAAACATCTCTAAATCATGCAATAATGAGTTAAAAGGATATGGACCAAAAACATATAAATAATAAAATAAAATCATTGATGAAAATGTGATTTATTTTCATTTTTCATGACATATTAACAAAAGATGTCATGAAAATAAAGTGTGTTATATTTTACTTAATTGAGAACCCTAGTGTTTGTTCCAATTTTGTCATAGAACTAGCCAAAAGGTCCACTTTTTATCTCTTGCAAGCTAGTTAAATAATAACTTCACTTTACATATACCTTATGTGGATTGATTTTGCCTCTATAATGAACTTAGGACAACCTAACCTTATTATTGAAATGATTAAAAGAAAAATATGTAATGCAACAATTACCTCGTACAGCTCTTAATAAAGTGATAAATTAATATATGGTTATTAAATATATCTAGAAAATAGGCAAGTGTGGCAGAATTACCGGGCAAATCTCCTTTGGCAGTGAGCTCAGTAAAAATTTGATACCATAAAAATTTACTGGCCTACTGCCAAAGGAGTAATTGCCCAGAAATGCATCCATACACAATAAGTCTTGATAATAATATATATATATATGATCTGGCATGAATTTTTAAGATTTCAACAACAATATCTATCTATCTCTTGCATTTTTCAGCTGCCCTTGATGAACAGTTTACGGCTCTTGCAGTCTATTTATAGCTGAGTTGAAATGAAAAAAAAAAAAAAAAGAGATAAGCATATTTTAAAAGCATATTCTTATTATATTCACCAGTGGGAGGAATAAACTGTTCTTTTTCATCAGACAAAATATATCAAAAAACATATTTACTTTTACTCGAATTTTCTCCTTATATGTACTCGGTTTTTCTGGAAGCTTGGGATTTTAGCGGGTTGTCATTTTTTGCTGTTTTAGGTCAATCCATGGGTTCAAATTTGAGCTTGTACCTCCACAAAGTTTGTAATGGGTTTAACCTTTAAAATGTTGCATCAGCAAAGGCCCTTCAATGTTTAAAAGATCGGATTGATAGTAATAAATTGACAATAAAGTGATTAATTAAGTTGGATGTGATGTGATAAGGCACCACCTCGTAAATTGTGTACAGACGACCGCTAAAAATGATGTAATATGTTTTCATTATATAGTGTTGTTGATTGATTGGGGTCTGGTTGGAGCCGATCGGACCTGACCCGTTTGGAAAATAAAGAAGTATTTGGGCTTTGATGTTCCTTTGTGAGGGGCATTGTTGCCATTTCCCTCATTATATCATTTCAATCATACAATAAACAAGAATTTTTTTAATATCAATGAGAAAGACTATGGTTTGAACATAAAGGGACAGCTTGATGTCCTGTAATCTACCTTGAGTTAACACAAAACATAATGTTTTCTTGGACATCAGCCTGTCAGTTTCACATGATTATATATAATCTTGGTGATATAATAATAATAATAATAATAATAATAATAATAAATATTTATGCAGAAAGGTCCCTTCTGTTTATGCTCTTCTAAATATTTATTAATCACCTAATTCTTTAAAATGTGACAGTCCTATAATATATCTAAGACGTGTCAACTTTCCATCCCAATCTGCTACTACCCTTTTCTAAATAATTAACTATTGATTCAAGTTTATATCAGAATTCCGTAAGTACTTAACAACCACTAATTACACATAACATTTTTAAATACTGTGATAATTCCAATTATCAATATCATTAAACATTTTTTGTTTTCAATATTAAAAGATGATCTTTGTGTATACTCCGTGTAGAAAAAGAAACAAAAGGAATCATATATTCCTGCTCGTAGAAATTAAAGCAAAAGGATCAAATTCCTTATATAAAAGACCAGTCATCTTTTTTCTGTTTCTAAAATAGCATATCCATATATGAAAAAGGTGATGAACTTGAGTCAAAGGGGGTAAAACCCTAGAAGAATAGTCCAGGGCATATGCCACTTCCTTCTCCAGACATGGATCAGCATATCCGAATGAAAGTGCGATGCTTAGGACGTATATATATACACATATAAACCATGATCTTTGGTATGATCAAGACAAGCTAGAACTCAATGAAATATAGTACAGTTCTTGATCAGGAAGAAGGAAGAAGTATATACATATATATATATATATATGATATTTGTGTGGGAAGAAGATAACAGGGTGATTCTCCTTTGGCAAGCAGGAAATGCACATGCATGTATGCTTGTTTGCCAAAGGAGAATTGCCCTGCTATTCAATCTCAATTGATCAATTTTGGTTCTTCAGGAGTAATCTAATTCTTTCATTTCATGCGTCCTAAGGTTTTTCATATTCCATAAATGTTTATTAATTTGAACAGTCATTGTCCATGTTTACGTTGTCTATGTATTGACATTACTCTTCTGAAACTTCAGGTTCATTGGATTAAGTTCAATCTTATCACTAATATGCAGGAAAAACATGCATTATTGATGGAGATTTTCTTTGTTAATTTCAAAATATTTTTCATACACATTCAGCAGCTAATTGAGAAAAGCTACTATTATTAGCTTAGTAATTAGTTACACCATTTATGGAATAGGATCTAATTTCTTAATGCAAATGGGAAATGTTAACTTTTTAATGGGTAATGCGTTTCGGTAATAAATTATAAATCTGGAGGTTTGGGGCAAATGCCAAACAGGGCTTAACTACCACATTGAACCCGAGTAATGAGCCCAAAGTCATGTGGGTAAGAAAAGTCAGACTACACTGGCCCAGCACACGCTATATCACTTGTAAGTATAGAACGGGCTGTAAACAAGTGGGATTTGGATCAAATCTGTGTCATTTGGTTCAAATCTGATTAAAAAAACTAGAGCCAGATTCCATCAAATTTTTATGTTTTTAACCGGATCCGAATCCGATAAAGGACTAAAGTCCGAATCCAAATCCAAAAAATACCTAATAAAAGGAAGGAAAGTAAAAAAGATCTTTTTGTTTGTGCTTTTATATTTTCATAAAAAGATAATAGAATAAATAACTTTTTAAGTCAGTATTCATACACATAAATAATTGTAATGACAAAATCACATATTATAAAGAAATAACATTATTAATAGAAAATCAATATGTTGATATGAGATAATGCAATCCTACAAAAGAGAAAAGAAAGGTTCTTATATATAGTAATTCCGCATTAGATTGGTGATAAAAGAGATAATAAAGTAAAATAAAATTAAAAATAGAACAAGATCAGAATTGTTATTTCTTGGAACATCAAATTAAACTAATTAATTCAATTATTTCAAAATTAATTGTGATAAAAGCAATTCTAGAATTGTTATAGATCTGCAGAATCGATTATTATTGTTCACCCTCTTTTTCGAGACCTTGATCGATGCAGCTAAGTCTAAAAGAAAATTATCTCTGACTTAGATTTCATTGTTAAATCCATTATACACATATTTCAAAGACCATCCAATTAATCCAAAGACAATTAGTCGAATAGAGTTGATCTTAGTCTTATTGACATTTGAATTGGCCAGACTCGTAAATGCACTAAAGACAAATTAAATCAAATAATAGAAATCACAAATGAACAATTAAAAGAACTTAATATTTCATAATTTTATTTTATTTTTTGAAAAAAAGGGTCCATACATAATTTGAAAGATATAAAAAGATGAACGTGATGGCTAGTCTAGGGCATGATAGCTAGACTTACTACCACCTCACCAGAATTAAAAGAGAAAGGAAGAAAAGTTACACCCATTAACAAAAGTAAAGCTCCATCTTCATTTTTCAGATGTGTTCATCGTACTTTGCACTTTTGTATCCTCCACGATGTGGTAGGCTTATGAGCCCTAAACTAGTCGGACCAATAAAATGTAAAGCTACTAACTCTAATGATGGCTCGACAATGAATTGCTTATGATAATGTGTTGATGGATGCTTTTAGATAATTAGATGATACAAGAATGATGAAATAAAGTCCCATTTAAAGTGACAAAAACGAAGTATAAGCTAATTGTCTGTGAGTTATACTTGATCTGGGACTTTAAAATGGACTTGAACAAAAAGACTTAATCAACTTTAATTGTAAAACATTATTGATAGAAATCAATATGTGGATATGAGATAATGCAATCCTAGCCCAAAGTCTAGTTTGGTCACGTGAATGTGACAAAAGTCAATCTATATTCACAGTGACCAGTGCAGTGCATGAGAGAGAGAGAGAGAGAGAGAGAGAGAGGTCAAGAAGATAGAGACAAAGGAAAGGGATAGGGTACTGACGATTACAAATTTATTACAACATCGAAATATCAAATAAAAAATGGAGAAGCCAAAAAGTGACCTAAAAGGCCTCCTCAAAAGAGGGATTTATAGCACGTACTAACGAACAAAAGGTTATAAGAGTGATTTAAGGAGGTATGTAACTGCTAAATTCCAATTTGTATCTCTGCTTTTTTCTGTTTTGTGCTATTATTTATGATTCTGCCATTTTTATGCATGTTTCAAGGAAAATGAAGGGAGAGGTCCTGTCAAACAGAACTGATATTAGCAAGTACGATATTTTATTGTTGTTCCTTGTTTGGCCTTTCTCCTTGAAAGAGAATGAAATTTTTATTGTGACCATATCTTGTGTCCAACGGTTTTAATTATTCATCAATCCTTTCACGCAACCTTTTTTTTTTTCTTTTTTGCTTTCTTTCTTTCTTTCTGGGAATAAAAGACCATTTAATTATTTTTTGAGGGAATGGGTGTTAGATCATTAGAAGGTCAACACAAATTAGGAAATGATACATTAAAATTACATGAAAATTGGAAAATGGGAATTGGTCAAATGATATTTGATACAGCACGAGGTCACTACCCTAAGGCATGAGCATGTCTAACGTGAAAATGAGCTGAGAAGATTCAATAGAACTAAGGAACAGGAGCTGAAGTCAATCATAACAACTTATTGTTCTGAGCTAATTTTATATATATCATCTACGGTATTGAGAGAATGTCCTATTAAAGCTCAAGAAGTTCGGTGGAATATAAATACAATCTCTTCAAAGCTTATATAGAAGGATATATGCTATGTTTCAAGTGCACGTCTAATTTTGAATTTTTTGAATTCATTCTTGGTAGTTTTCTCGTAATTCTTAACTGTGAGAATACAAATGTGAAAAGTAGAGATGACAATTTCACCTGTTCAAACAATTATTCATGAGAATTTACCTGTTTATAATGGGTATGGGAGACAAAATTATCCTTATGGGAACCAGACGGTGAATTTTTTTCCCCTGTTTATTATATAGAGTGGGGACAGAGATCTTAGTCCACGCACCCGCAAGTATCCGGTACCCGCTTATATTTTATAATAATCAATTAAACATTTAAAAGATATTGTATTTTAAAGATTTTATACTTATTAATGATATTAAACTCTTTTTTATATCAGATCTTATGCTTTTATTGAAATTATTTTATTATTTTCTATTTACAAATTTATTTGATCCATTGAATTATGATTTTTAAAGTTTTAATTAAAATATTTAATTTGTGAATGAGTATCCACAAATATCTGCAGGGATTCAATTCCCCGTGGTAAATACTCATTTCCCATCCCCACGAATAATGAGGCAGGGGGGGTTAGTTTTTCTTCGCGGGTCCGAGGTGGGGAGATACTCCCCCCTCCCAGCCCCTCCCCGTTGAGATCCCTAGTGAAAAGAGTATTGTGACAACATTGGCGAAATTGCAATCACAACAAACTAGGTAACAATGATGCCAAATTGAATTAGAGTTTCGCCAATATTTATAGTTATTCTAACACTACAAAGAAAATCTGATATGTATGACAAAAAAATAGGTAACAATATAAAAATTATCATTAATAATAAGTTTTAAAAGACAATGACTTTAATTTTATCACTAGCCATATGAGTTTGGTGGCAATATTTTTTGTATTGTTATTATATAACTCATTAATGACAAAAAGTAGTATTTTAGATTATCACTATACACAATGTGACATATGTACAATGAAAATTTAGTGATAACAAAAATTATCACTACAATTTAGTTACTAGATTTTCATTGTCACTAAATAGTCACTATACATATGTCACTATTTGCCTATAGTGACAATATAAATTTATTATTGTTACTATTAAGTTTGTTAAAAAAAAATGTGACAAAATATAATTTTTGGTCCCATTTATATAGAATTAGAAACAATTTTCATATTATCATTCAGTCTTTTGTCATTTTTGCTATATTTTTTTGTAGTGTGATGTCATCATTGTGTCCCAATGTCATTCGTAGTAATATTTATTTCACATGCACTTCAAAAATAATTAACACTTGACAAATATTTAGAACTGATTTCAAGCAACTCATAATTCCATAATTACAACAAACAAATACAAAAATCGATACATATATTTGACACACTCATCAAGGAATTGAGGTTTCTTAGAACATGAAACTATTTATGGAAACAAAATTAACTTCTTTAATATGGTCAACTTTATATATGTGGAAGATAAATCATGAACCAACTAAAAATCCTCAAGTGGGAACAGATAGAACTGGTCTACACATTAACTGTCAGAACACGTGATTTAAAATCACAGGCACTGTCCAAATAGTTTGAAAGACAAAATGGAAAGACAACCACAGCAAAGGACACAGCGTACCTGAAGTGTGTGCTCGTGATATATATATATATACATACATTTACATGTATATCTGATCATGAAAATAGTTGAAATATTTCTATTTGTAAAGTCGATTAATTAATTTCCAAAATGAGGGCCTACAAAAATAGCTTATCCTCCTATGACTTGCATAGATCTGCATATATATTGATGCTTTTGGTGCCTGCATTTGGTGTCTATTTCTGCATATTTGCAGCTACTTTTCAGCTCATAATGTATGTATATATTAGTGAGATATTGACACTTCTTTTAGTGGAATATTATTGTACAACATTGCAAGGACTAATTAGGGCTTCCCCCTTTGCCATTTATATTTACCTTCTATGTTCATATTGGCCACTAGACACCAATTATTTTATCACAAAAGCATCCTATGCAAAATCCCTCTTTTCTTCTCTATGAAAAAATTTGAGGTCGGAATTCTTCTAAACTATTTGAAGTCGGGATTTTCTCTAGTCAATGATTGGCATGATCTTTATACCCGAATAGGTTGAAATCGAAGCTGTTGGAAGAAAAATGGATTAGGAGTTTAGGCTTGACGTGGGCCGAATGAAAATACATTAACGCTCAAGTTAATATAGGAACCGAAAAAAGAAAGAAATTGCTAAGAGAGTAAATATACGTTGTAATAAACTAATTGTCTACCTATAAAATGTTGTGTTTTGGGGAGTGACATACTTAGAGACTTGATAATAAATCCAACAACTTGATTAACTATGTCCAATTGTGACAAAGACCTGATTCATAAATGCATGAATCATCAAACTCACTTGAACCTAATCTACTTTTCAAAGAGTAATTTTGTCAATGCCACGTCAGAAATCATGTACTTGTTGCTTGAGTTTGTTAAACTAAGATATTGGAAAGATCTTCTCATTTACTTTTTATGTTACGTGTTTAATATAATTTGAGCAGAAAATTGTGATTACTTCTTTAAATTTTGTTTTATTTCTTATTCATTCCCTTCGAAGTTAATCAATTGGTTTATAACATGCATGATGATGAGTCGCAATCATTATAAATTGATTAGTAGTAATAATTGAAGTGCTTTTAAAATTTATTACAGATAATAATGTTAGAATGAGGACAAGGAAGAGCATGTCAGTACACATCTTAACATTCCGTGACCCCCAAAACCCATCACTTCATTCATTCCTCTTACTTTTTCAGTCTCTCTACTCTCTATAAAAAGCATGCTCCCATTACCATTCTTCTATATAATATAATAAATATCCTCATAAAAACACACACACGCACACACACAATGGGTTGTAGAATGCAGAGGAGAATGGCACTTAGGAGAAAGCTTCACATTTTGAGAACTCTTACCAAATCAAAATCAGTAATGATTATGTTTAACTTACTATGATGTCTTGTTGAAGGGCTTTTTGTAACAAGTTTTCATATAACATGATTCTTGCATATGGTTTTTGATGATTGTGTAGGTGAGAAAGAGCTCCATTATCATGGATGCTTTCCTCTATATCTACAAGTTGAAGCTCCAAGTTGAAGCAATGAAAAGAGAGTACCAATACCTTATAAATCACATTCAGG
>JACFYI010001571.1:1307368-1334190 GCA_014898755.1 Handroanthus guayacan
ATCCAGAAGACGTCATGTACGAGATAAAATTTATTGTTTGATAACACATGTCAAATCCGAGTAAGGCTGATCCCTCTCTTTTTCACTTTTACAGTATTATCATTCTTAGTTACAACTATGTATTTTCGACCTATTTAATTAAGCATTAGAGAGCCTTAAACAAAACATCTATTTACAAGCCTAACATGTTCTCACATCCTCTAGAAAATAAATTATTGCAAGTTGATCAAGTAATCGATCTGGAATGGCTACATATCCGTGTATGAGGTCCATTAATCAAATAAAGAAACGAATGTACAATTTACAGCAAGAAGGAATAAATAACTGCAACAATTCAATTTATTTAAGGATCCTATATTGTCCAGACCACGTTTCAGTGTAATATCAATTTGATTTGCCATGTGAAATACTTTTAATACAGGTAAATATATGTGTGTGTGTGTGTGTGTGTGTCTAGCGATTTGTATTTAATATTGGTAGGACGAAGAATCCGAACAATATCTACGCTAGAGAGCGATGTGACCCTCAGGAATTTTTGTCTGCTCAAATATGAAGATAAATGTACATCGGCCCTTGGCCTCAAGTTGTCATGAATGTTGGTACCTTAAATACCACAAACTTGTGTTCCATTTAAATTTTGAGGTTAATGTGTTTGAATTGCAAAGTTTTAAACATGTTTTGGCACTAAGAATGGTTTTAATGTCATTTAAAAATTAAAACATATATGAATGTAATCATTAATAATGTCAATGCATTTGCATTAATATGATTATGTCGAGTGGGGCATATGAGCATTCTTAATGATTCAAATTCATTGTCATATTAGCAGGTTCAATGCTTTTTTCAAATCATGAATTATAAATGTTATCTTATTATCTTTTGATGCGGTTAAACTCTGATAAAAGGGAATGAATGGAGAATTTTCTTCTTGATTTGTAATAAAATGAGCTCGAACGACCTAATAACTACGATGATTCAAAGGAAAAAACAAAGATTACAAATTACAGAGTACAATTATGTAGGGTTTTTATTATAGGAGCATAGGCATCAATCTTCAATTATCCTCCCCTCCCTTTTTAAGAGAATATTCATTACGTCATCAATAATAGAACAACTTCATTACATCACTAAATCAAGACAACAACTACATCCGAGATAAATATTAAACATAATAACTAACAAATAAGTACTCAAACCTACTATTTAATAAAAAAAAAAAAAATCAACCTACTATTTAATAATTAAACAAATTCGAATCCCTAGCCTCATGGTGATAAAAGCCTTCATCATATCATCTAGTTAAGGCCTACTTGACGTGTATTCGTTAAAGGATTAATGTTCTTGAGTTATCATTGTACTAGTAAATCCTAATGTGTAATAGATCACCATTCAGTAATCATAAGGGATAATTACCTCAACGCCCCCTGAGATTTGGAATAATTATCTAAACTTTCCTTAAATTTTGAATAATTATCATTATATCATTTTTGTTACTTTAGCTAATGGATAATTATCATTACACTTCCTAAAAATTGTGAAATATTATAAATAGAAAACCTGAATAAAGGGTTTTTAATTATAATTATATGTAAGTTCATAAGGTACACATGTAATTATATATCGATCGACTAAATGGTAATTATGTCAAAAAACCCTAGAGAATAGAGGTAATTTTTCCTTCTCATAATTCAATAGTTTTAGATGAGGGAAATCACATAAATGACACATAATGTGTTTTCTTGTTGTGATAGAGTCGATCAATCGTATGTCAAAAAGAATAGTACTACAACCTGACATTGTCTGGTGGATTTGGCAGTAACAGTCTGAATATTAATTGAATGTACGTTTTTAAAATTTGAACGGCTGGCAGTGCCAGCCCAGAATGGAACAAGGCAATGATTTTAAAAGTTGTCACCATATAACTACGCTTTCATTATAGTACTGTCAAAATCGTTCCTGCAAACTAGACACTGTCTTCCCCTACACTGTGCATTGACCATACATTTTTGGACTTTTTTGCACATTGAATTTTTGAAAAAAAAAAATCTCCCCTCTGATATTGTTTTGTCCAACATTCACTGCAAAAAGTAAATAAATTAATAAGTAGCAATATGTTAAATGATAATTAAGATTTATCATTAATTATATGTAATTAGTGATAAAAAAAATTAATTTTGTTTCATAATAGTCCTAACAAATTTAATAGTGACAAAACTGATACTTAGATAATCATTACTGGCAATTATTAATGGGGCAATTATTAATGGGACATGTATGGCAATAAGCTAGTGATAATGATAATTTGTCATAAATTATAGTGATTATTTTTGTTACCACTATATATATATATAATTATTTGTTAATAATAACAATAAAAGACACAATTTTTGTTACTATTAAGTTATATTGTGACAAAATTAAAATTTTTGTTACTTAAACTATACTATTAGTGACAAAGTAAAAATCATCATTACTTTATACATAATATTAGTGATAAGTTTTATATTTTCATCAAAATTTTTTTTTTTTTTTTTTTTTGCACTTAGTTATAATTTTTTATACCGATGATTGACTAAATTCATAAGTCAAAAAAAAGAAAAAATAAAAAAGAAAGAAACTAAATGATAGTAATCTTCCAAAATTTAGAATTCAAAAGGAAAGTATAAACTAATTTAATTATATATAGGGAAAAATGTTGTATGATTTGGCAAAAGAAGTGAAGGATAAAAATTCAGTTATTGATGAACTTTTGCTTAAGAGAAATAAATATGATAAAAAGAATAGGAGATATTTTTTCATTGTAATAATATAGACATGTAGGTGTGAACTAAATAATATTTCTAATTTTTTTATAAATTAAATTTTGAACACATGTTTAATGTGTACCCTGACAAATTCCCAGCCTAACAAATAGCAGGGCCCAGATTTGGAAAAAACCTGTTTCCATAGCCCAATTTAAAAACGCCTTCAAATAGGTCTATTTATCCGATATCTTAAAATTGCTTTAGGCCCAATTTTCAGAATGCACTTACTAATGGGCCTTGGGCTTTACACTAACAACTATATAGAAGTTGTTGGGCCAGAAACATTGTCCTAACATATTTTGGATCTAATTTGAATTTCAAGAATCTTAAATAAAAAAAAATTCAATAAATCAGATTTGAAGATTATTTGTAACTTGAAGTATGTGAATTAAATATAGAACCGTTTAAAGATACAAATTCTATTTTAATTACATTTTTCATTGACAGAATGGTGTTATATACAATACTGTTAAAGACTTTCAAATAAAATACTATATACGTGGCGTTCTATGAATAATATAGAAATTCATATTTTGGAGGTATTTTAAATAGGTATTCTTTATTGGCCTTGGTCAAATTTTCTTATTGGTTTCACATATGTTTATCATATTCAAACTTGGCATTAATGACACAAATTCTATGGATCTCGAGTCAAATTGGCTATAATAAATTACTACCAACAAAAAGAAAAAGAATCATGACGTGTCAAAGTTTGTTTATCTCTCTTACTTTTTTGTCATGGCTAGACTTTTAACACTGACAAACCTATCAATCGAGTCATACTGAGTTCTATCAATTAATTTTAGAAGTTTTTTTGTCCAATAATTGTCAATACAAACACAGATTATGTGGTATCATTATTATCGCCCTAAATCATTTTTGCTCTCACTTAACAGTGCAGGAGTCAGAAATAAGGATATAATCCATATTATTAACGTGGCCCTAAATTGTTTTTAGCCTCCTTAATAGTGTGGGGGTCAGAATTTAGATTTAAAGACAAGTATCATTATTCGTGAGCAATTTTTTAACACATTGGATTCTCTATTCCAATTTATATATCACCTCCTATTTTATTATATAGATTTATGCCAAGTGTACAACATTCATAAACTTGTATATTTGTAAGAAAATATTTAATACATTTGAAATAGAGAATTTTTCTTTTTTTTTTTTTATGTTTTCGAGGTTGCTTGCTATTCGCTTTTGTACGATTTGGTATCTTGGAATTTGGATTCGATATCTTACCCTTACAATGGTCAATTTAAAATTATGTTCCTGGGAAAACCAAGGTGCTTCTCATCTATTGCTAAAAGCTCGTAGTAAGAACTAAGAAGGGGCTCTCATATCCATTTCCAAGATTATGACAATTATAGAATTTCGCATTGGTTAAAAAAAGTAATTTTTTTTTCTTTTCATTTCTCCTTTTTTTTTTTTTGGGATTTGATATGGTGTACCATTATTATATGTTACTGCACAGACATTCATAAATCTTCTACAATATGAACGGGTGGAGTCAAATACAATCATTCTTGATTAAATTTAACTAAAATCCATAATATTTTATCCATCAAGGGAAATCACATTGGATAACCTAAATCATGCCAACGCATCCCAAGGTCAACTAATATACAATGAATTACATATTGGAGATTATGTGTTAATTCCTTGAATTAATTATTTTTCTAATTCAAGTATGGGGTAATTTTTCTTGGAACATCCCAACAAACTTAACCTTGTTCCTTTTCAAGATCTTAATTAACTTGAGGACCTACTCGACTCCTTGAAAAATATTTCAACCTATCCTATATCTTAAAATCCAGACAAGAATGTCCCTACACACATAAGAATGTTACCGCCAATAAATAAAAATAATTAAAAACATAAAAATCACAAATAAAAATCAATAACCATGTAAAAATCAATGTGCCATGTTTGTATACGTTACCATCGGATATAATCCGGTTGACAATAGAAGCCACTTTCGGCAAGCGCAAAGGAAAAATTGTCTCACGGGGGACAGACACCCCAATATGTGAACACGGTGACCGGTCCATGGGCCGACTGTACTTCCTCCTCCCGGCAATATCACCTTTCTAATCCGCTTTTATGCCGACAATTTAGGCATTTCAACACACGCGTACAGTGTTTTCTTACATCATTTGGTGGTAATAGTACTTATACACGTGCATTTAGAGTACAAGTCAACCGTGACCATGCATCTATGTTGGTTTTGTTAGTATTCGTCAAATTTATTGATGTGCAACTTGTGAGAAATGGAGATATTGTTGTTTTATCAATGGAGTGGTGAAGGAAAAGGAAAAATTTACAAAATTAGAGAAAGGCACGACGAAAAGTTGTATATATTTGATTTATAAAATGTATATATCGCACACAGAATAATTTGACAAATTCATCGTTTTTGTTGTATTATTACTAATGATAAATGAAAGGCTAAGGACTAAATTCAAAAAATTATAATTCGACAAATTCGCTATTTTTGTTGTATTATTGCTAATGATGGATAAAAGGCTACGGACTAAATTCAAAAAATTATAATATGAAAAAGGAAATTTCGAGGTTGACTGAATATTGATGCGAACTTGCAAGTTTAAACATATCTAAAAATAACATTGACCTTTATTCGATACTAATTATATATTATTTATTCAATATGAGTGATGTTGCTTCTCAAGAGAGCTACTAAATGCGAGAAGATCTTGTTAAGACAAGAGTGAGATAAAAATAGTAAAGTAGTGATATTATTTTGATGCAATGTGTCCAAAACAAATACCGAAAGATAGCCTCTAAGAGAAAGTCCTAACATTAATGGGACGTTCTCTGATCTATTGTGATTACACATAGTAGTCATGAGCTAACAATATAATTTTTCATTTTATGCCCCATCCTCCAAACCTACTTCATGTCCTAGACTACTTAGAACCTTGTTAATTTTTCAGTTACTTCAAGAATTTATGGGCTCATAGAATTGCCACATCATGTAAGAAAAGAATTTTTATTATAACTAAAATTATGAAATTTAAACAATCTTGAAATTATTGTAATTTAGAGAACTTCATTTCAATACTAAACAATGAAAAAGGAAAACATGAAAACACATAATTTTGCCACTTGAATTCATTCCAATGGCAAAGTGTTACAACTTGCATATTTTTTTTCCAATTCTCCCAATCACATCCTATCACGTCTTCGTTGACTTGTACTTGGGTTAATAACACTTTTCGTCCTGTATGTTTGCCATTTTTCGGTTTTGGTCCTATAAGTTTTGAATTTTGAATTTTCGTCCTATAACTTTCCAAAAATTCACATTTTTGGTCCTGTGCCACCGGAATCACTATTTGGTCCGATGTGGCATGTGTTTTTTCTGACGGCCACGTGTTTTTTCCGGCGTGCCACGTGGGATTTCCGGCGTGCCACGTAAGATTCCGGTGGCACAGGACCAAAAATGCGAATTTTTGGAAAGTTATAGGACGAAAATTCAAAATTCAAAACTTATAGGACCAAAAACGAAAAGTGGCAAACATACAGGACGAAAAGTGTTATTTTCCCACTTGTACTTTTTCGAGAAAAATTAAAATAGGACCGCAGCAGATCATGGGAAGCATGTTCTCAATGTAAACTAAAATGTGGTAGTTTGTGCCTGTGCTCAATTTTATGGCCCTTTATTAATTCCTCAACATCATAAGCAAACAAGACAAAAATAACTCCCTGCGATTATTATTATTGTCATAAATATGTACTCTACGTACATAACTTTATGCAGACACATACATTTGATCAGACCCATTAACATAAAATAATGATAACATACACTTCTGATAAGCCCCCTAAGTCGAGATAAAAAAAAAATAAAAAAATAAAAAAAATAAGTCGAGATAAAATAATAATAATAATAATGATACATGTATATATTCAATATAAGTAGAGCAATTACAAAATGTGAACTCAATACTTAACTATTACATAGAATTTTTGACTTACCACAATCACTACAAAAAAATAGAATAAGGGTGACAAAAAATTGTATTACAATATAAATATTGTCACTAATAATATATATTAAGTGACAATAACTTTCATCTTGCCACTAATTATATGTTTTAGATAATAATAATATTTGGATTGTCACTATATACCTCATTAGTGACAAAAAATAGTATTATAAATTGTCACTATAGACAATTAAAGACACATTTATAGTGACAATTTAGTGACAATAAAAATTGTCACTACAATTTGGTAACGAGATTTTCATTATCAGTAAGTAGTCACTATATATGTGTCACTAATTGTCAATAGTAACAATATAAACATATTATTGTCACTATTTAGTTTGTTAAAATCATTTTTCTGTGACAAAATATAATTCTTTGCCACTTTTGCTATAAAATTAGTGACAATTTTTATATTATAACTCAATTTTTTGTCACTTATGCTATATTTTTTTGTAGTGAATATATTTGCGGTACTAAAAAAAAAAAAAAAAAAAAAAAAAAACCCATTCACAAGCCCTTTTACATTGCCTATGATCCACATAAAGATACATGGCCACTACAAAAAAATATAGCATGAGTGACAAAAAATTGAGTGATAATGTAAAAATTGTCACTAATTTTATAGAAAAAGTAACAAAGAATTATATTTTGCCACAAAAAATGATTTTAACAAACTAAATAGTGACAATAATGTATTTATATTATCACTATTAACAATTAGTGACAGATGTATAGTGATTAAGTAATGACAATGAAAATCTTGTCACCAAATTATAATGATAATTTATTATCACTATAAATGTGTCATTAATTGTCTATAATGACAATTTATAATATTACTTTTTGTCACTAATGAACTATATAGTGACAATACAAAAGTTATTGTCATTCAAAATCTATAATTAGTGACAAAATGAAAGTTATTGTCACTTAATACATATTATTAGTGACTATATTTATGTTGTCATACAATTTTTTGTCATTCTTGTTCTATTTTTTTGGTAGTGGGCATGATATAAGAAATTCGTACACTGTTTGATCTGTGGTAGAGTTTTTGAGTCGCATTCCAAGTCGAGTAGCTGGCGACCTCAATCGTATAAAAGATGTAGATCCTGGACATAATGGAATTATTTAATCTATTTTTCAGGGTATTTTTTATATTTAATTCCTTTTTTAAAGCTTAACCCATTTCATTTTCAAAATTATTTTCAACTGTTGGGTCTAATCTTATGTTATCGACAGTGCGCCTGCTAAAAGAAGTACATGGTTTATTAATAAAGTCTGTTCAGGTGAGATTAGGTGCGTAATTATGTATTTGAAAATATGATTATTGCAACAGATCCACTACAGCATGAGATTAAGGAAGTTTAATTAATAATTCATGCTCATTGACCTTAATATCTTTTTCATTATCTATAGCATATCATGCTTATCTAAAGTACGACTTTTTTACGAGGTATTTAAAAAAATAAAAATGGGGTTGTTACAAAATTCAACGTATTGATAATTAGGCTTTATCAATTAGCAAGATTAAGTAACACATGGAAACAAATATGGCATCTTCCTTAATTTGGTTTTCAACGATCAAAGGAATTAATTCACACTTAATTGGCAATATTAATTGTTCTATAGTTGTAATAAATTATTGTGGATGAGCTCCTGGTAAGCAAATACATTGGAATTTATTATTTCAGTCTTAGTTTTATTGTATATTTCATTTCACAGTCATACAATAAATATTTGTCATTCACACAATTGAATTTTATTTAAGATATCATTCAATACCTCGTCTATCATGTAAAATAAAAGATTAAATATCGATAGAAACAAATAATCTATAATATTGTAATTGTGAAACACTTGAGAGTGAGAATTATTACAAAACAAATCGCTTTTATATTCTTTAATTGAGAACACTCTAAGGTTATGTTTGTTTAGAAATGTTTCAAAATCTTCTCTAAATCCAAATCTTTCCATCCAAACGCAACTTAAACAATTTTAAAATCAGTCAATATATAACAAATTGAATTAAATATATTTGTAATTAACTATATTCATGTCGTGGCAATAGTGTGTAAAGTTCCAAAAATAGCACAAAAAACAAAAGCATCATCCAAACAAAACATAATGACAGATTTTTCCAACCCATAAAAACTTGTCGAATCAACTCCATCGGCAGCTTTCCCGCAAACGCTAATTTACAGGCTGATAAGCTGCAAAATGGGCACTCATTACGGCAGCATTTCGACATGTACAAGCCAACAACAAGCAGCAAGTGGGCTTAAAATAAATAAATAAATAAATAAATAATAATAATAATAATAATAATAATAATAATAATAATAATAATAATAATATAAAATTAAAGTACATGCAAAAAGTTTATGATAAATAAAAAACTGGAGTAATTACTTCCACAATCCTGATGTTTGGCCTAATTATAAATATATCCTCTATCATAATTCAACTAGTGAGAAACTTAATGAAGTTTGTGTAGCATTTGGTGATGTTTTGATCACACTACAAGAATGAACTAATATGAATAACAAAATATTGTGTGATAATATAACGATTATCACTAATAATAGGTATTTAGTGATAATGACTTTTATTTTGTCACTAATAATGTGTATCATGGGATAATAAATTTATATATATATATATATAGCTATATAGTTCAATAGTGAGAAAATTTAGTGTTTAAATTGTATTATAATTCCCTAAAAAAATCACTATAAATAATTAATAACACATATATAGTGATAGCATAGTAACAACAAAAATTATCACTATAATTTAATGACAAGATTTTCATTGTCATTAGGTAGTCACCTAATGTCACTCTACATCTATTACTAATTGTTAATAATGACAATATAGACATATTTTTGTTACTATTAAGTTTGTTAAATTCATTTTTTTATGGCAAAATAAAATTTTTGTTAAGTTTTATATGGCATTAGTGACAATTTTTATATTGTTACTAATTCTATATTATTCTAATGTTGATACATTAGATTTTCAAAAGGTATAATTAAAATATTATACACGTGTTATGTGTTTCGTCAATTGAGCTATCAACAGGGTATTTTCATAATTTCACAAACGAAAAAAAAAAAAAAGATATACAATTAGATCAAACTGACCTGCTGAGTGTTGAGTAAAAATCCTCAACCATTTCAAATTAAGCCTTCATTTTGAAGGTTCATACAAAAAACAATAACAAATCCTGAAATAAAATTAAACATTCATGAAAGATGATACGCAATTATAGTAACATAAATCATACATAATTATATTTTAATAAACCTTGGGCCGGTCTAAGATTATGAAATTAAAAATTAATTAAAACAGACCTCGAGGGAATGAGTGCCTTTGAAAGCTAACACTGGACAGAGCCATGTGACCGTGAAATCTTGAAAATGTTAAATTACTTGGAAATATTCTTTTTATATGGATCCCCAAAGAGAAAAAAGAATAGATTTTTTGTATTTGGTAGGACCATTTGGTTTGACTTTAAAAGAAAAACACAGTTATCGAAGGCTCAAAGCTTATAAAGTTGCGGCTCGTTTGGCTGAATAAGCATGTCCAATTTATATTAATTTTAATAATCTTTACAATATTATGCATACCTAACCCAAAAAATTAGAGAAAAAGGAAAGAAATGGTAATTATTTATTCACAAAATAAATTGTTTTAAAAATTATAAACAGAAATATTTCTAAGTACAAATAATCTTTACATCTTGTTGTAAGCATTGTTATCATTTTATTTTTTTGGTTAATAAATTTCAAAAGAATTTAAGAAAAAAGGCAACATAAATTCTGATAAATTAAATATTTTGAATTGAATTTTCAAAAGATGATAATTACATATGTTAACATTAATTGTAATAAAAAGAACATTATTGTCACGTGATTTATTGTTACACATTTGATAATAATCATATTCGTTTATAGAGACACAAGTGTTTACTCAACAAAATTGATAGTGAAATAAAAATTCTTTGCATATTGTTTTTTAATGTAATTTGAGTGTCAGAATTGTTATTGCCACAACTTTTTTAATGACTTAAATAAGCATCATAATAATATAAATGCCATAACATTTTGCAACATCATCATAGTGCATTTTTCTTTTAATATCGATTAATGTTAATCAAGTAAAAATTTTATCAACGCATCACTCGTTCCATCTTATTCCATAAATTCCTATTAGTCCATTCGTTTTATTTGTAGCCAATTTTTCACTAATAAAACATGAAAGAAGCCCTAATTAGAAGGAATTTTGAATTTTACATTTTAATAAATATTTTTATATTTTCTTTTATAAATATATGCCACTTATATATATATAACAGTTAAATTTTTATTAAAAATTAATAAATTTAATATTTATGAATTTTCACACTGTAACAAAGGTAGTTCTTGTGAAGATAAATTAACTATCAAATCGTAGTGGTCAGCTGAATCTCCCGGCTAAGCCGATTAATTAGCTGAGCTGATATATGTACGGTCGGCTAATCACAGTCTCATTCCAAATCTCAGTCTTAATGGTTGATGACGGTGCCTGAAAATTACTAAGAAAATTGGCCGGCGGCTTCGCTCACACCCCCACCTAATTCAGCTTCCACGCGGCTTTCGTACAACATCGGTGCCACCATGCCTACAATTCCCACCTCCTTGACCCTTGTCACCAAAGTAATTTTTCTACTATATGGTTCACTCCACTTTTCGCTACAATTAATCGAATAAAAAAAAAGTAATCTTCGAATTTATATTAAGTGCATTTTATCAATCCATTTAAATTTTTAAGAAAATATTTAATACTTTTTACATATATTAATAACGCAACATATAAAATAACACATCGATGAAACACATTAATAGAGGATTCAAGCAACATTCAATTATACATATAAATCAAGTGCTTCTAAATAAGTCTCTAATTTTATTACCAGCACATTATGCACAAAAGCTATTTTGGAGCACTGCCAACACCTAATAGGTCATGGATTCCACTAACTGGTTTGAGTCCATCTTGATTCGACTCAAATGTACCTTGACAAAGTCATGTTTCTACACTTAGTTGAATTACCTCGATCAATGACTAGGATCAAGGGGATTGTTAAATTTTTATATGAGAAAATTAAATAACTAAAATTACTACATGACCATCACATAAACTTATCACACACCATAACTAATTACTTAAATTGTTTTCTCATTCCATGTGAAAAAATACAAAATTCCACAAGATAATATTATAATTATTTTATTTTATTACCCAATATCTTTTTGCCCTCCAAACTTTATTTATCCAAGTCTTTTCCATCACTCACATGTGGAAGAAAACTGCAAATTTGACTTCGCCCAACTAACTTGAGCCCCAAGGTCCTCTCTCAAGCCGTCACGCGTTCCATTTTCTTTCAATATTTTATTCCCCCCCCAAACTAACCACCTTTGTATATATATGCACTTGCATAAAGATTTACACATATCACACCCCCAGCACCAAAATCAATCCCCATTGATAACTCCTCCCCTGCTCTCCCTCTCTCTCAATTACCCCTGTTTCTCTTAAAGAACTTTCTTACCATAATTCTTAAATGGCTCGAAAAATTCTACTATTCTTCTGCCTATTCTTGATAACGTTTTCCACCCCCGCACAAGGCCGGAAACTGTTAATAAACGTGGAAGGTAACAAGTTTCCGTCGGTGGACGGGAGATTGTATTTAACGGCCCTTCCAAAGGGCACCGTCCCGGCTTCTACCCCCAGCAAGAAAGGCCACGGCGTTACCATCGATGAAAAGCTCGTCGCCCGCCACCTCGCCGCCATCGACCGGATTCTCCGCTCTGTTCCTAGTCCCGGCGTCGGCCACTAGCTTATATATATAGTTTTTTCCTCTGTTTTTGTCTTCCTTCACAATTTTGGATTCTTTTTCTTGATGATGCCTTTAGAGAGTTAGCACTTGTTTGGACTGTGACTGCGAGAATTTGATTTTGGATCAAATTCTCTAATTAAGCTTTGGATTAGAGTCTTATGAGCTATGAAAAGTGCAGACCGATGTTTGGATGACGACGTTGTGAACATAGGAAAGTATTCTTCCAGCTCCGATGGACTGAGTTCTTGGAGTTTTGAAATCTTCATTTCCAAACACGACTTCGAGATGACGTCCACCCATACAAGTTCTGAAGAATTTTCATTTGTGAGTCCAAAATTGATCACTATGTTACCAACCGAACAGGTGCTTTTGAAGATGTACACATGGAGTGTATAGAAAGGTAGGGGTATAGAATAGGTTTCTCTTTTCATTTTCTTAATTTGTAATCTACTTTTATTCTTTCATTATTGGGATATAAAGTTGTAACTTTGATCCCATTACACGATATATACATATATATGCATATTATATTTCAAACAATTGTTAGATTCAATTTTAGCTCTTTTTATCAGAATGGTTGAAAGTTTGAGCTGATAAAATGGTGGTCTATATGTTTTTATTAGTTTTGGAGCGGGATTAATGTGTATATATGAACCAAAAACATATATTTTTCTGAATATAGTAAGTGTGTTGGCGCATAAGGAAAAGGTAAAAGAACGCGTTTTAAAGACTTTTTCCCATCTCCATGTTGTCGGTTGCTTTTGTAAAGTGCGCCCTTAAATACGAACTTTCAAGTGTTTGGTCCACAAAGAGCCATGAGGTTACAAAACGTCCTTTCAAGCATTGATCTCCAATTTTAGTGGATTAACTAATTTATGTTTCAGATGATGCACTCTTATCCTTTATTTCAGTTCATGTTTCATTTCTTATTTTACTCCACAGATACTAGCCAAGTGTATGCCGTCTACAATATAATATCGTATTGTTCATAAGGAAATATTTAATATATTTGACATATATTTAAAATATGGAATAGAAAATGGAATTACACCACATGCGTTTTGAAATAGATTATCCTAACTTTTGTGGATGAGGCTTTTGTCCAAGTAATAAGATGAAAGTCTCATAATTTTAGAGGTTATAACATAACTTCGAGTCATGCCAATGTATCAAGCTATCTTTTTACCGTATGGCGGGCTATTGAGAATTTTTTTTATTATACTAATCTTAAATTGTTGTTGATTATTATTGTACTGATGTATTGTTTGAATACTATAATCGTTTCTCTTAAAAAAATTAATGATTTGTGTTCCCTGAATCAAGTACTTTTCCATAAATTCCTTTTGCTCCTTTCACTTAACTAGTAAAATGCCAAGAAAATACCGACAGTTCTTATAAAAAGTTATGGTCATTAGTGAGTAGTTGTCATGGTGACTTAATCATTTAATATTGCTAATTAATATGGAGAAATTAAGTGATGTTATAAGACTATCCTTGAAGGTGGTCGACCGCTGGTCATGCACGCAAAATTCAACTTGAATTTTGCCTTCCCATGGGCGCGTGGAAAGGAGGTCCCCGAATTTAATTAAAAGAAAAGTTGATTTCAAGTGAAATACTTCGATTCGGATCTTTTATTTCATTAAGGGTTTCATATAATATTGTATTGATTCTTTTATATAAAAAAATAATTGATTATGATAAAATAAACTTGTGAAATGAAACAAAAAATAAAACATGTATTACAATGGAGAATCTAGAGATATTGGCATAATTCAAATGTCTTAATCCCTTGGACTTGATTTTCTATTCTTTTCCCACCATAAGAATGATTTATGGATACTGAAAATTATTTTTTGAACTTTGTTTCGACTAATGTGGGAAAAAAGTTAATACAAAATAACCGAAATATTGAATAATTCAATATTTTAATCATTAATATTTCCCATAAAATTAAAATTGAGGATCAATATTGTAGCATGTGTTAGTATGATAAGAATTATTCTAAGAAATCTTACTTTGTTTTGAAATGTCCGTAAATTAAACATAAGAATAATTATAAAATTAGACAAAGAGAGCAAATAATTTTATTTATTCCAATACTTATCTTAAATTTAAGTGGACGATTATTATCCGATGATGACATATACATGACGAAGTGCTTACATTATGAACATCATTACCTTCTTACCAACTTAAGTAATAGTAATTAATAACGTGTCGTACGTTTAATGATGCATTATAAAATCCCTAATAAAGGATTTTAATTATGTTTAACTCTATTCCCACAATAATACTTTCCTTTCTCAAAAATAAAATTAAATATTTCCCCAAAATAATTTCTTTATTTAGACCAACGGGAAACGCCGCCGTTTTGGGCAATCTTTAGCTT
Source organism: Handroanthus guayacan (assembly GCA_014898755.1). Lineage (NCBI taxonomy): Eukaryota > Viridiplantae > Streptophyta > Magnoliopsida > Lamiales > Bignoniaceae > Handroanthus > Handroanthus guayacan. Next base: position 1,322,459 of record JACFYI010001571.1, read on the forward strand.
CCACTTGATTAATAATTAATAATAGAATACCTCATATGGTCATTCATTCATGGCTTCCTACTCATTTTTTCAACAATCACGTGCTTGCGTAACTCTTGCATCGTTGTCCAGGAAATATGGTCACGTGACGGTGGAATTAAAATCAAATCTACGATGAAGTACTAATTTCAATTTTGTCCCAATTTGTACAATTAAATATTGACTTATGTCTTAATTTTAGTACCTATTGCTAATCGTGTATGCATGGTAAGAATATTCAGTTTGAAAAATATGGAAACGGACAAGTTCACGGAACGTGCGGAGGAAACATCTTTGAAATTTGAGTAACACATTCAATGTGTATTGATTGGAGATTGCTGTAATAAAGACATTCAATATTTTCTAAGACATTAATTCATTAGCCTTGCCGCAAGTTCGGTAGATTTTTTTTTTCTTTTCTTTTTTGCCCTTTATGCCTTTTTGGCATCTAGATTACCCATTTTCTTAATAAACTTATGAATAAATCTTCTATTTGTCATATTAGTTTGGGATTGGTGCTTCGAATACAGCCTAGGACGGATAGGTCGCCTAAGATTTGAAAACACATAAAAGCATTAAGGTTGCTGGGAGTTGGCCAATCTAGACCCTTATGGGATTCAAGTCAAAGTCTGATTGATTTAAGAAATCGATGGAGGATTGAAGAGAATTTTGCGACTAATGATCGTATATCTAATTGTACTTGTCTACTTGATCCATAAGTACTTGTAGAGTCTATTATTTATCATTACTAGTAAGGTTGGCATATATAATCTAGACCGTAGAGTGGATGAATGAGATCTCAGATCTGGTTTCATCAAATTTAATTGCATCTTCACCCAACGGGTCTTATTTTGGGAGTAGAAATTATGTAGTTGTCAGTATCTAGATAAATATCGTTGAAATAACAAAAAGAAAAACTAATTTCGTTTGATATATAACAAATTTCACCATCATGTATAGAGTATATTACAATATATTGTACGAATAACATAACGTGAGTGAACAACATAATCAAGAGAGCATAACTAATTTATAGAGTTTTAAAGTCAATATTATTTTATTTAATGACGGATTAAAATATATATAAGTTTATCTCCTTAATTTCTATGGGTCATCATTATATATGAGATAAATGGGTTGAAGTGACTCGTGAAAGCAATGGTGTGCTTATAAGTCTCTATTAATCCAACTTTAATTATTAAGCTTTTTTTTTAAAATTTTTTTTATCTATCTTCGTTATGCATGTCTCACTTTCTATACTTTTCTAAAGTTGCAGTTTCTTTCCATTTTTGCCTTTTCGGTCGTGTAGAACTCAAATCTCAATTTTCATTTGTTATCTTTGCTTTAGCACTTGAGGAAGAATGTTGAAAGTTGAATTCTAATCCATAATTTATATATTAAAACAACTATTGTTGATTGAGACGTTTTGAGTTCTCATGAGTCTTAATTGTGTTCTTGCAATATTTTAAAGAAATATTAACATTTTTATATGAGGATTAATGACAAACTTTATGTCTTTGCATATCATCATATTGTAGATATATATTCAATTGAATTGTGAACGGATCATAAGGTCAAAATATAGAATGCATTTCAAATTGTCACTATGTAAAAATGTCTAAATTGCATCTCACACATATAATAATGCTGGTCTACAAAATCAAGACCATGCTGATATCCACATCTCACTTTATGATATTATTATATATATTTCAATCTAATAATTCACGTCCATTTGAATTTTTGAATATATACTCAAGTTGCTGACATAAAATTTTCAAAAAAGTTAATATCAACAAAAATGATCTACGGCTGCAGCATGCTTATAGGGATATTAAATCCACTATTAAAGCCCTTTTATTTTCCTTTGGTCCAATTTCTTAATATTTGTATTAATTTATCTATATATAGTATTATAAAAGAAACTCTTTTAATTTGTCGTAATTTGAATACCAAATTTCTTATTTTTTATTTTATGCTTGACAACTACAATCGTTCCACACTACAAAAAAAGTTGGCTATTGTCGCACAATCTAATATGACACATCTATTTAGGCGCCACTATATTAGTTTATAGAGGTGCAAGAGTCTATTTAACAAAGTTGGCAGCAAAATGAATTATCTGTATATAGTTATTTTTCTAATGCATTTAAGTGTAACAAAGGTTAATGTCACAACTTTTTTAGTGACACCATCAGGCATCGTCATACGTTAAACGTCACAATAACATAGTTTTTATGACATTTTTCAATATCACAATAGCCAACTTTATAATTTTAACTGCAATCACCACGCTACAATCTTTGACTGCAACTACTCCTACACTATAATATTCTTGAATAGTCATATTTTTAAGTCTTCTCATATGTCATTTCTTTGAAAGAAATAAAATAAATTTAAATAAAATTGCTTCAATAATATTTTTTATATAAAAAAAATTACCTGCATAATTGTAAGTATATTAAAAAAATAATTGGAAATGAAAAAAGAAAAAAAAAACTGAAAAAATCGATGCTTAGGATTCTAATGGATGTGTAGCATTAGCTCAGTGGGATAGTGGGGAAAGATTATAATAATAAACAGTAAAGAACAGAAATTTTTTTGAACCAATTTGAGGAATGCGAGCTAAGTTAGTTGAGAAATTGACTAAAATCTCTCACACATGTCCAATCAAATACAGGGAAAGTTTGTTCCATAAAAATGTGAACGAAGCAAAACTTAGAAGGGATAAGAAATTTCTGCCTAATAAGTTAAGACCAATGTTTACTTTGCCACGTGTGATTAGACACTCATCGTTTTGACCATGTTTGGACAATGGAATAAATAAATGTAAAAAAGTTGAGATAGAACATTTGTGGAAGGCAAGTTGAGATATACATGGGACTTTAATTTAGTGGTAGGTGAAATCGTCGTCAATGTTCAATCTTCTAGAGCTGTCAAATTTGAATACATTGTTCTTGTTCTTTTTTACTTTTTCAACTAATCCTGCTCGCCAACACTTTAGCATAAAGAACATTTGCGTGCAACCAATAATTACAAACGAATCGAACATATTCGCCTCAATTTGCGAAGTTCGCAAGGTACTTTGACTGAACTTTACCTCGAGTCACTCGAACTGTTTGTAATTAGGATGCAGCTCGCGAAAATTAAATTTTGTATCAAGTCTATCTCAAGCTGTTTGTAGTTGAACTCATGATCCTATATATATTTAGTTTTTTTTTTTATATATATGTTATTAATTTATGTAGTCATGATATTACTAATATATATGTATTATAATGTTCTATTATATAATATTAAAATATAATATAGTATATTATATTATTAAACTATATACATATAATGATTTATTAAATTAAAACTTTCAAACTCGAGTTTCAAGTAACACATGAAATTTGAGCCTTGTCAAATCGAGTAGAGTCAAGCTAAGCTCAAGTTTTACTCAAGCTCAAGCTTAAAAAAATAAATAAAAGTAAAAAAATAAAAAAGAGGCTCGTCGAGCTAAAACCAAATATATATGTTTTAAGGTCAAACCCAAGTTTGAAAATTTTCCCCAAGTAAAAGATTGGCTGGATTGCACCTTTACTGGAATCGAAATCCAAATTGTTCACAAGAATGACGGTTTGAGAATTCTCTTTTATTAATTTATACTATATATATAAAGGAAGTCTAAAATGTTAGTTCTCATGCCCAGTTTTGTAACAAGGTGAATGGGCTGGAAACAAGTTCGAAATTCCAATCAGACTACGGGGTGGGCTTGGACAATGGAAAGGACCAAAGGGCTACTAATTTGGGCTAGACTTCTTTTAAATGACCAAGTTAAACTTGGGCTAGATTTCTTGGATTTCCACAGGGTATCCAGTGTCTTAATGTTGAATCTGGGTTTAGCAGTTGTCTTTTGGAAACTTTGGGTTTCTTTCTTATACAGATTTCTAATTTTCCTGTCCCGCCATTTGTGCTGCCTTGGGATTGTGACTAAAAATAATCCAATTTATAGCTAGGCCCATTTCGAAAACATAATACATAGAGACTGGAAAAGTTCACTACAAACACTATAAAAAATTTGAGTAAAATGTTAATAGAAAAAAAAATTATTTGCGGCGAACAATGATTCATAGTTTTTTTTTTTTTTTTTTAAAGAGACAATGATTCATAGTTTAATATAATGAAAAATTTATCATCGCATTGTAGCTATGGTGCATGATTTTATCTTGGTATAAACACTACAAATGATGTTTTCATCTCGACTTTTTAGATTATTGACTATCATATTCACCACACTGTTAATTTTGGATTTTTCACTACTGTTATTTATTTATTTATTTTTGTTACAAGAACTCAATAATTTTTTAGTGAAGTCACAATGCACAAGTCGTCGTCTTAGTGATAGGGCCTGCATCTTAACACTGACACAAGTCTAAGAATGAATATGAATTACTAGTGTGTGTACTTCAGTTTTTATTTATAAAATTAAATATATTTATTCTTTTTAATTACTGAATATTTTTACTTAAATTTATTAAGTAGAATTAAACAATGGAAAAACAAATTTAGAGAGAATAAAATTAGAAACAAAAAAATTATAATTAAAGAAAAAAAGAAAAGGAAATACATATTAAAAAATAAATATCCTATAAGTGATTTTCATAATTAATGTAAATACCGCATTTTTATTTTCATAATCAATATTAATACATAACTTATCCGTCATGCAGACAACACAGATCCAGCAAAAGAAGTTATAAAGACAGAACCAACTCCCGAAAACAACATTTCATCATATGATGTTGTCTCAGTGTCTCTACCTGTGCATTGTGGACAAAGAATGGTCCATTTCCCAGAATAATAACAATAACAAACATGCTTTGGCCCTTCATCCCATAAACATGTTATTTTATAATATTAACCTACTTGGGCAAGTTTCAAGAAAAGACATTATCATGTTTTGAGGATGCCGGTCGCTCTTTTTAATCATCTTCTTTCCAAATTTTAACTGTTGGAAAACTATTACCAACAGTGGTAAAGTAATTTCTAGATAAAAACTTTAATTTAAAATAAAAGAATTAGATGAAAATATTGTTTTTGCTTATTTGTTAAAAATTAAAATGTGATAATATTATTTAGGAAAAATATTTAAAATGTGAAAAACAACTTATTTTATCTTTTGCAGTTATCTACTATAAAATCTTTTATCATTACTGATTTATAAGTTTGAATATTCTCAGTTTTTGTTATTTATTTTTATTACTAGGTTTTTAAATTCTTTATCCAACAATTCTTGTCCAATTGTCACTACAATTTGGATGAAATGATACTATCTCCTTATTCTTATACGAGAAGTGCAGGCTTCAATTGCCTTACTCATCCTTACTATAACAAAAAATAAAAGATAAAAAGAGTTGCACAAGTCAAATATACACTACAAATAACTACATGCATAAATTAATTATTTCTTACAACCTGTGGATCTTTTATCTTATCCTTCTTTAGTCACACATTAAACTAAAAACCAAAAACATAAGAGCGCCATTAGTGCCAAGTATTGTTACCTTTTTACCCCCTTTGTCCTTACAATTCTGTCCCATTCTCTCTGCCTTTGTCCAGCGGGCAGCGGCCGCCTCGCTTCTCGCCAGTTCCCATACCAAAATCCAGTTCATATCCTCAATTACATATGGACCCATATGCCCCTTTAATGCTCCCTACTGTTCTTCATTTTTGTCCTCATCTTTGTGTCCCTTATTATCAGACCATATAATACCCACATCCTTACGCGCCGCCGTAATCTCCAGCATCCACCGCCGTCGACGGCAACTTTAACCCCTCCAAAAGGGTTCTTCTTCAACCCCATTTCAAGATTTTGAGCCTCCGTGTATGTTAAACTAACTTTTCACCGGAAAAAGATATACCTGGCTCTGAACAACCGTCTTGCTAAACTTAAAACCCGGCACCACCGTGAACGCCACCCGAAGATCACCGCCCGCGGCGACGAAAATGTCATCCGTGACACTTTCCATGTACACTTCAGAAAATCTAGAATTCTGTTTTACTTGGAAAATTTCAATTTCTTGATCAAATGAGAATGCCAAACAATGTAAGAGCCAAACCCTCCTCCCCATTTCAGCAAAGGATCTGAAAAATTCAGTATCTGGGTATTCCCCGGAATTCACCATTTTTCTCTGATTTAAATTCCCGAAAAAAGAAAACTCCATTTTTGGGTGCACAAAATGAAGATACTTTGATTTCAAGAACTTCGCAAACAGAGAACTAGGATTTTGCTTGAGGAAGTTAGTCACACTCACTGATTTTAGCTTCTTGAACTGATCGGAAAAAAATATCCGGCGGTGATTACAATCTGTAAGCAAAAGCTGATCATTTTCTTGAACTGAAACAGCTGGATCATTAAATCCTCCGAAAATTTCTCTGCAGACAAATGATTCAAAAGCGAAAGCTCTATGATCCCTGTTTCTGAATCTGATTTGAGGTTGTAATGAATTTGTTGCAGCTTCAATGTCCCAGTTGGAAGACTCCATTTCTTGGATTAAAAGCTTGACAAAACTACGAACAGATCTCAAGGCGTAGTTCAAAACAAGAACAAAGTCTTTTGGATGCAAATCTGAGAACTTAACACTATCAAGAACTGAAAAAGTTCCACTTGCGTTCAGCTTTTTCTCCAGGGACTTATTGTTTTGAATAGGTGCTTTCAGCTTTTCTTGAAGAGAAGTGATCATTGACTCCTTGTTTTGAATTTCGCCCTGCATTTTCTTCATGGTGATCTCATAAGTCTTCATTAATGACTGCTGTTCTTGAATCTCTGCAAGCATTAAAGTGACATGAGGTGGAGAAGAATCTATTTGATTCTTCAAGAATTTGCGTTTGAGATCTGAAAGTGCTTTTAGCTCATCAACCACGGATTGATCTGCGGATTGTATGGCTTCATTGTTGTAAGGGAATTGAGCCATTTGGAGCTCTGCATAAGCTGCTTTTACAGAGGAAACTGTAGCGAAAAGCTTGGCAAGAAAAGCTTCCATGGCGGCTCTTGTTCTTGACTCCTCCATAGCTTCTTCTTTACTTTCTCTCTGAAATTGCTCAGATTCACAGCATTTGAGCTTTTCTTGGGGGATTGGAAGGCAAAATCCATGGTTTTTTGAGCGATTTTTTGAGTGAAAAGCTTTTTGAAACGTTTTGGATAGTCTGCTTCTGTTTTGAGCTGGAGTGAGCAAGATTGAATCCATTAAATTCTTGAAAAAAACGATGGAAAATTGGGAAATTTTCTTGATCAGGGCATATGAAAAAACTGAATTTGTAAAGAAAATCAAATGGGATTAGAACAAATAAACAGGAAAAAGAGATAAAGGAGTGGATAAAGCAAAGATCTAAAGGGCGGGAAAGAAAGAAAAAGAAAAAAGAAAATTCAGGATTGTGCATGCGCGAAGATGACACATATATAGAGAGATACAAGAACGATAGCTTTAAGCAGAATTTTATGATTTTCCAGGGGAAGATTTTCTTAGGACGGGGGCCAGCGCCCCCCAAGTCTTCATTTTTTGCTATAAAGTGGTAACTATTGGAATGTACTCGTATTTGATGATGATTGATTTAACTTCTTTTTTTTTTTTTTTTTTTTGGATTTTCATTATGATTTTGTTTCTAATTTGTTACTTTTGTTATTTTCTTCAAATGTTTTAAAATATGTTTTTGCTTAAAACTACATAGGGATATAAGGTTTGGTCTAATTACTGCAACCTCCTCTAATACTTAGGAAATTGTTGTTAGTATTAATGTACCATCTAAAATAATTATTTGATTAAATAATTAATTATTAACAACAACACGGAAATAAATGCAAATTTTTTTAATAATTTTTGTGAGAGCAAGTTTCTGTAATCCATTCTCTTGAATGCCAATGCCATTTGAGTGAAGTGACATCGACTTGTCTTTAAAATCTCTCTTTAAGTATATATATGCATAATATATGAAACATACAAGTATACAGGATATACCAACCCCCTAGCTAGGGTCAATGAGGCTATATCATATATAGATTTCATTAAAATTTTTGGTTGAAAAATATTTAATCGATAGGGATATAATAGTGGAAGGATATAATTGAGAGAACAATCACATTTTTCACTGGTGTCAAACATTTTTGTTCTGGTGTAGTATTATTGAAGGAAGAAGTATATGAATTTGGAACTTTGTAAATATAAAGAGAGATTATGGTAATTAGGTTAAATCTTTTGGGAGGTAATAATAATTATTCCAATTATATATGAGAAAATTTTATAATGTTAGGTACGAATATTCTTGCATGATTTGAGATGAATTTTAAGCATGGGATACTTCATGGAAGACGATCATGATACTTCCAGAGTAGTAGGTAGAGAACATTATAGCGTACACACTATATTTATTAATAATTTAGAAAAATGATTATGGAGTATATATTTATTATTATTGGGAATGAAATGGATTTTCAATGTATACATATGGAATCCACATACCTGTCATTCTACCAGGCAAACTGGCAACAATTTTGTCTGATTTGTCAAACGCATAACAACTATAATACAACATGTTGTAATGGTATCATGGTTCATATAATATATGAATTTATTTAAAATATTAGAGAGGAACAATCTAGATTATTAGAAATTTTAATTGCCATTAACTATCAACATTCCACAATTACATAACTCTTATATTGTTAATTAATACTTTGAGCACTTAACATGGGGTAAATAGGTCATTCTTACATGTCAATTTTTGTGGATTGAGTTGTTACCGACGTAATTTGATTAACCTGTTCTCTTAAATCTGTCGACAGGAACACGTAGCGTAATCATGTAAAGCTAACAAAGCTTGACACTACTAGATCATAGCTCATACAATATATATATATATATATATATCCTCGATTCAAATGTGACAACTGTATGTTTTTCCTAAATTTTCACTAAGTATACGATTTGTAGTATTAATGTTTGACTTGGACTTCCTATCCAAAATTTTTGCTAATTTGATCATCGTGTAATTCTTGTTGAACTCTCTCGGAGACCCTAATCATATTCTTTGATTTCATGTCAAAGTTTCGACCTAACTTAATTTACCAATAAGAGATAGAATCACTTGACAAGTCTTGTTTGGCAATCTCAATCATCACTAATATTATACTTCTCACAGTCTTTTAAAGCATCCAATATAACTTCATATCGCACCAGTACATTTGATTTCAAAATTTGAAAACCAAATAGAGTTTATTAAAGTCTAGCAATTAAGAGTCATAAATGTTAGGATAATTACCTCTACACTTCCTAAGGTTTATCATAATTATCAAAACACTCTCTGATATTGAAATAATTATCATTATATTCCCTAGTGTATAGTGTAGGTAATACATAATTATAATTACATCATCTAAATATATGCATTATTAAAATTAAACCCCCTAGATGGACATATAATATTACAAATATACTCTCTTATTCAAAAGTGTACTTGTAATGTTTAGAATTTTCAAATAATGTAATGATAAATATCCAAATTTAAGGAGGTGTTGAGGGAATTATCACTAAATTTTATCTTGCGAAGAGAATCTAATCCATATTTTGTGGACTTTAAGGTGTAAAATCTGCAAAAATGCCAGTCTGAAGGCGAAAATTGAACCCAAGTTTGAAAGGTGGCGGCCTCTAGGACGAAAAGGCTGCAAATGTCACTGTATTTTTGCAGATTAAAAATCAACTTATTTTTCCTTCTTCAGTACTTTCCCTTTGGTACATATATGAATCGACATATAAAAGGTCAATTAAATAAGTAACGGGAGAAACTTATGGACTGGACCAAAGTGGGTTTTCATGATTTTTAAATTTCAAATTGCCAGAATCTGTCCACTTGGATTTGAATTTTTATGGGGTTCGGACTGCATACAATGTTTTCCAATAATGTGTGGGGTGATAAAAATATATGTTTTTACATTTTTATTGATTGAAAATATTTATAGTAAAATAGTGATTTTTTTTTTCACATTAGGTTTATATGTTGTAATTTTATATTGCCACATTCAAAATTTGGAGAGTTCAAATTTTAAAACATATTTTCACTCACAAATTTTGAATACAATCCCGTATTATCTTAACATTTCTTGAAGTTTAGTTTAATTATATAAAAACATCCCTTATAATTTGAGTAATTATAAATGAGATTCTTTTACCTTTAGTTCAACCGACGAAAATGTATAATATTACAATTAGATCCCTTCAAAATTTAAGAAATTGAACAAAATATTATAATTAAACTACCTATTAATCTATTGACAGTATTGTAATTTCCAAACTATATGGAATGTATGGTAATTATGTTAAATCTTGGGGCCGTTGAGATAATTATTTCTAAGAAAATGGTAAATTGTTGCGAGATTTTCTTCAGTAAAACTCATTAATAATAGGGGCATTATCCCTACTTTATTTAATACCTAATTAGGACTACTCTTAAGGTTCAAATCTTAGGAAAAGAAAAAGTTAATGATGATATTAGAAAATTAGATATAATAATGGTGGTCATTGTCACGCGGGTTCCAGGGCATTTTATGTTCCCCATATCTGGCTTTGTGAGTTATATAAAATTGGATTTATATAAAAATTTACTTAGTAAATTAATTTTAATGGATCTTATTAAAAGAATCACTCATAATTGGTCCTTTTGGACATCATTAGCAGACAAATCCCATAGACGTGTTTCCCACCATTGTTAGTTCAAACAGAAGTGGTCTATCTTGTTTGAAAAAGTTATTTATGGCATGTTTTGGTTGAATCTGATTGTGATCAGTTTTGAGATTCACAATTAAAATTCTTCATAACTTATTTAGATAATCTATTATTTTGGAGTCAGATTTAAAAGACTGAAAAAGAAGATATTTAAAACTCGATGAGCTAAGCCCACCCTAAACTATGTTTGGATTTTAGATTTTAGAAAGGAAAATGTATAGGGAAATTCTACTTAAGCTTTAAATGACATAACTTTGTGCATTAAGTTCTACACCTTTAGCTCTTCCGTTTTATTTTCCTCACTGAATTTTGTGATTCAAACACAGCATGAATGTTCTTTTGTTTTCTTAATTTAAAGGAATGACATTCCATGTTTTAGAAATATATGTCACCATTTAGACATCTTTTTATATTTTTCGTGATTCAAAGAACTTGAACCCTAAACTTAATTACAGAATATGATTCAAAATCAAATTTCCGTGGTTACCATTCAAAAAAGTCCCTCATTAACATTATTTAATAGTATTAACATTCTAAATTGTGTTTTAATTTTATGTTGTATATTTAGTATTATCTTCATAAATTGTTTGTTAGAAATTATGCTAATAAATAATATTAGTAATTTAAAACCATGGTAGAAAATGTTGATTGGAAGGTAAGTTTGTATTATAATAGCTATACTTAATTACCGTGGGAATGAAGTCTAGAATAGTGTGTTTGCAAGGACTATGAACGTAATTATTGTATATGTATATTACTTCAGCTTCTCCCACACAATTTTCTCATATGTTTGGTAAACATTTTGATTTTACGGCAAGCAAAAACTTCAAATACTCTAAGTCTCTGATGAAATTGGAAAAAGCCATTCACATACAGTAAATAATTAGAAAAACAAACACTTTTTCTTTGGTAATTTGCACCAAAAATAAGGAAAGAAAAAAAAAGAGAGAGAGA